>NW_019014598.1:720785-731123 GCF_000150535.2 Carica papaya
CCATAATTAATAAAACAGTAATATATGTACTCGAAAACTATAAAATGAACACATCAAACCTCATAATGCATTTAAAGCTGTAAAACAAACCAAATAACAGTAAATCATCAATCACACTAGACTCGGGCTCCATTAGCAACCTTAAGCAATTTCACACATGCGTTAATTCAAGAAATACCGTTTTATCATTTTGAACTTTAATACCGTGATAGGAAATAGGGTGAGGGGTCCTTACACGTTTCCGGGATCCGAATACGATTCACAGTGCGCCTACAGGCCGTCCCTAATTTTTCCTGAATTTTTCCCGGGGAACTGAAACACACTAACGGTACCGGCGGCGGTGCTCTCAGGTGCGACGGTTCTCCGGTGAGGTTCGTGCTTTGGTGATTTGGCTCCGATCAATTGTGCAATGAAGGTTGGGTCTCGGTGATGATAAGCTGCAATGTATATGATTGCCGCTCGGAAATTAAGGACAGCAGAGAGAGAGCTTCTTCCGTGACAGAGATGGCCTGAGTTGCTTGGAGTCGCTCTGAAGAAAATACAGAGATGGGTGATATTTGTGTTTATGTCAATAAGTAGAGGCCAGTAATTGGTTCTGCGAGTAGAAGGGAAATAAAGAATGAGAAGAACAATTTGAGGGGATTCTTTTTTTTAAGTATTTTGAGAAGAGTCCATGGAGAAGATGAGCTCTCTCTCTCTTCTCGACCTTCTCTCTCTCTCTACGCCCCTTTTGCCTCAAGGATTCCTCCTTTCTCTATTTTCTTGTTTTGTTCTTTATAGTGGAGCGAAGCTATTTAGATCAGCATCCCCGCACTGAAGATTCTCCAAATCACGAAAACCCATCTCTTCCCGCTCGCGACGTGCACGTCCTTCCTTCCTTCTTCTTCTCCCGTTTTCTGCGCCACTACGCTGCTTATAGTGGAGCGAAACTGTTTAGATCAGCATCCTCGCACTGAAGATTCTCCAAAAATCACGAAAACCCATCTCTTCCCGCTCGCGACGTGCACGTCTTTGCTTCCTTCTTCTTCTTCCGTTCTCTGCGCCACCATGCTCTTTTCCTTTTTTTTTTTTTTTTTTTTGGCTGGAAAAAAAATTAATGAGGTAATTACAAAAATGCCCACGTTCTGGGCGTTACAAGGTATTACAATAACACCAATTATTCTTTAATTAAATTATAAACGTATTTTATCATTTTATACAAGGATGTGAGTTGATTTATGAACATTATTTAGTTAAATAACGAGTTGTACAACTTATTTTAACAATAATTGTCTTCTAAAAATAAAATTTGAGATGTACAACTCACAACTTTAACTCACATCCTTATATAAAATGATAAAAATATTTATCATTCAACTAACATATTATTTGTGTTATCTTAGTAATTTAGTTTATCAATATTAGTATTTTTACATGATTTTTAAAATTTTTAAAATAAAAATCACACCAGACAATTCTATAACAAATTTTTATACAAAGTTTGTAAACTTATATTATAAAAAAATAAGGTGAGAAAAATATTACATAAAAATATTATGAGTATTTAGAATAAGAATTACTAAAAATTAAACAAAAAATTAACCAAATGTAGTATTGAATACTTATGGACCAAGATAATGAGTTATTTTATTTATTTTCAAAGCAAAACTTATAAGTTGTTAAGAAATAAGTAGAAATATATGTTTACTTCATATTACTTATAATTTTTATATAAATACCACATATTTAGTAGAAAATTTATGTACAATATATATTTTATTAGAAAATATAGATAAAGTCTGAATTAAAAGATGGAGTAAATTGTTGTAGTCCGCTATTGTTAAAAAAGGATAAAAGCTGAGAGAATAATAAAATAAAAATAAATTTTATTTCAATAATTTCAGAAAAAATTAATATTATTAAACTAAACCCTAATCCTTAAAAAAGCCCCCCCCCCCCCAACCCCCCCCAAAAAAAAAAAAGATGTCATTTGACGGGGGGGAAGTATTTTTCCCTCCAAAACATTCTATCGAAATAAAGAAATAGAAAGCCAAAGGAATCCAGACGCTCCTAATATTTCGTCTTCTTGGTCGCTCGGCTCACTCACCAAAGCTCTCTCCTTCATCACGTCAACGCAGAGTTCGAAAGGGATCGGGGCACTTATCCATGGAAGGTGGCGGTAACGACAGTCGGGATGGTAAACTGCAGCGGAAGGTAGGTTTGCTGTACGACGAGCGGATGTGTAAGCATCATACACCGGACGGCGAAGCCCATCCGGAGAATCCAAATCGTATCAGGGCTATCTGGAATAAACTCCAACGTGCTGGCATCCCTCAAAGGTTTTTCCTATTTTTTTAAAACTATTTTCTTTATTTTCATACTGTTCGCTTCTCTCTATTTCGTTTGGTTGCCGAGAAACCTAAATGAAGAATTGACATGGAGAATTTAATTTTATAATCTATTGGGATTGTCATGTTTAATGGAGGGAGCGTTTGTTCTTGTTTTATGAGGTTCTAGAAACGGGAAATTCACTCGCAAATTTATTGAATAAGACGTCCCTACCTTCGCCGAGTCGTAACAACGGCGTAGATCTTGGACTTTTAAGATCAGATCTATTCACTTCTGCACACTTCACTGTTTTGCTTTTTAGAAAAATGTAGGGGAGTTAGTCTTTATCTGTAAGTGTTTGTCGCATGTTGTCCTTTTGCTCTACATATACTGCATTTATGTGTTTTTTTTTGTTCATGTTTTGATGGATGTCCTGGTGATGCTAACTATTGAACTGATTGTATATTTCGCGAAATTTACTTGATGCTATTCTAAAAACGGTTTTGGGCGCTTCCTCCTTTCAGATGCGTGGTTTTAGGTGCAAAAGAAGCAGAAGATAAGCACATACAATTGGTTCACTCAAAAAATCATGTTAAATTGATCAAGAATATAAGCTCAAAAGAGTTTGATTTGCAGCGGAAGAGGATTGCTTCAAAATTAAATTCCATATATTTTAACGAAGGATCATCTGAAGCTGCATATCTTGCTGCTGGCTCTGTCATTGAGGTAATAAGCAAGCAATTTTGTAAAGCTACTGTAATGATTCTTAACGGTTTTGTTATGCTGCTTTTTTGTTTGATCTTTGACCAGATCACATCTTAAACTCTTGCATTTCACAAACAATTTTTTTGAAAGAAAAAGTATAATATGTTTGAAGTATCAAGGAGATGCAACCTGTATATAAAAATATTTTGCCATTCATGACCATATTAGTAACTAATATAATAGCTAAAGCTACCTTATATAAAATGAATGTTGCTTGATCTATTTGTTTAGCAAAATGCTAAACAGTTGTTTTCGGTGGTAAATATGGCATTTGGTCGACTTATGGTTTTTGTTCAGATATTCTTTCTGTTCTATTAGGCTCAAGGTCTTGTTGTAGGATAACAAGTTCTAATACTAATTAATAGGAAAAGGGAGAAGGATGAAAGATATTGTATCAAAATTCTAATTATTATTGAAATCCATCACCGATAGTTCTCCAAAGTTACAAAAAATTAGTCTCTATTAAGCTAAAATATCTAAGGGATTAATTATTTTGCAATTTACTTTACTTTAAACGATTTCTTAGTATATGGTATCAGGTTTATCATTGTCAACGTATATGTTTGAACTGTCAAATGTTTGGGCATCAACTGACCATCTTGTTAATGTCAAGAATAATTTTCAGTGCAGTTCAGTTACTCATTATAAGCTAGTTTATATTTCAAAGCTAAAAAACTAAATATGGTTGTTTTATCTAATAGGTAGCGGAGCGGGTTGCCAAAAAGGAGTTGGAGTCTGCTTTTGCTATCATTAGACCTCCAGGGCATCATGCCGAAGAAGATGAAGCTATGGGGTTCTGTTTATTTAACAACGTGGCTGTTGCAACACGTTTTCTATTGAATGAAAGAGTGAGAGTCAGTCTTAATTCTTTAGATATAGTTTCTTACCTGAAGTTATTAATCAATTACTTTTTTTGTTAGATGTATATTTGCCTATAGGGATTTAAATTAGATGTTCCTTTTTCAATCCTTTAATGAGTTGTTTCCTTGTTAACCATATACATTTTTCTATTTTCCAGCCAAATTTGGGTCTGAACAAAATCTTAATTGTTGACTGGGATGTTCACCATGGTAATGGTACTCAAAAAACATTCTGGAATGATCCTCGCGTTCTGTTCTTCTCTGTTCATAGGTACGTATGAAATCTGAGCCATGCTTATTCATTTGCTTCACCATCGTGATTTACTTGTAGTATAAGTCCCAAGCTTTCATGATATAAAGATAAAACTATAATGTTGGCAAGATCTCCATGTCCTCATGAAGCAGTTATATATGCTGGAAAGTAGTTTTTCTTTGGTTTTGTTTTTAAATTCATCTTGTTTCTGGCCTGAGTTTTTACCTTATGGCTTTTGATGCAGCTACTCCGAATGGTAATTATATTATGTTTTCGTTTCATGTAGGCATGAGTTTGGGAGTTTCTACCCTGCAAATGATGATGGATTTTATAGTATGATTGGAGAAGGACCAGGTGCAGGATATAATATAAATGTCCCTTGGGAGAATGCAAGGTGTGGAGATGCAGACTACCTTGCTGTTTGGGATCATATTTTGATTCCTGTTGCAAAGCAATTTGATCCAGACATAGTTTTCATATCTGCCGGATTTGATGCAGGTTCAATTCTTTTCCGTCTCCATTAAAGTTTTTATTTATTTATTTTATTTTTTAAACAGATCTTCTTAGAAGTTTTCTTGCTATTTTTTAAATGTTTGGTGAAGGTTTAGGTATTTAACCGTCTGATATCCTACTGATCTACTTACCTAGTTGGTTAGATGATGTGTATCACTTAGTTTCGTGATTGTTTAATTAATATAACATTTCACTTAATATCATGCCATTCCACCTTTTTTGTGACATATGCTTGAACTGAAGCTGTTTAGATGAAAATCTAGAAAAAACTGTTTTGTATTGTGAATAAATGTAAATTATCTATAAATTTCCAGGAAGTTTCTTTAGGAATTTAAGCAGATTCTTAACAAAATCAATTCATGACTAAGACGGCATCTTATCATTTTATAAATTGAAACAAAAGATAAAAAAGTGCTATCTTGAATCATGCGGAGGTTGATCTTTTGTTCTTGGATTTTGATCCAAGTCATTTGCCTACACTAATTAATGATTGTTAACCCCCCCCAACCCAAAAAAATCAGTAGCTTGCCATAGGCGTAGATATTTTATTTCTATACTTTATTAATCTCGTTTAGTTATATCTGAAGATACATCCAAGTAAACAAATAGTGGGTGGAAGAATTCAGTGGTATAACTGCACTGCAGGATGAAGCTGTTGGCTTAGCCATTAAGTA
Source organism: Carica papaya (assembly GCF_000150535.2). The sequence goes on from NW_019014598.1 coordinate 726,158, forward strand.
CCATTTCTTCCTAAATGGTTATCGACAAAGCCATTCTGAAAATGATTTGCCTACTTTACTTTTGTAACATTAGATGATAGTTGATTTTCATAGCATTAGGTATTTTTGACCTTTGTTCCCCCTCAGTTCTCATATTCAAGTATTTCTTTGAACAGCTATTCGTGATCCACTTGGGGGTTGTTGTGTTACACCATATGGGTACTCTCTTATGTTGAAAAAGGTCGGTATTTAAATTAATATGAGTAGGAATGATAGTTTCTTTAATATAAAGAGAAAAGAATGTAAATACCATTAAGGATACGGCTTAACATTTGCAATACCTCAAGTTATATTTCAACTCTTACACTTGCTTCCTGTTACAGCTGGTTAAGAATTTCAGTCTCTAGCCTTCTACCATAATAAGTAATCTGAAGTAAGATCAATTGGTTTACAAATTTGTATATTGATTATACTTATTATGTATTCTGCATTTCAGTTGATGGATTTTGCTGAAGGTAAAATTGTATTGGTATTAGAGGGGGGATACAATCTTGACTCTATAGCAAATTCTGCACTTGCCTGCATGGAAGTTCTGTTAGACAAAAGACCTAGGCCTGGATCTTCAGAGGCTTATCCGTTTGAGTCGACATGGCGTGTAATACAAGCAGTAAGATAAAGTTTGATTTTGTGCTCAGTTAATCATTTTATATCCTCATGTAAGATAATGCTACTTTCTTCCCTCTGCACCCCCTTCCCTGGATCTATCAGTTGTAAGCAGTTTGTATTTCAGATAGGTATCATCTTGTTAATAATTGTTTACTTCTGAGGACTTTGGGGATTTGATTGAAAATTTTTTCAGCTTGTAAATAATTTTGTATATTAGTTGCATCCTCCTTGATGCTCATTAATACTATACTTTTTCTATAAAAAAAAGGTGTCATCTTGTTAAAGTATGTATTATCTGTTTTCCAGGTTCGCCAGAATTTAAGTGCTTACTGGTCCTCACTTGCTGATGAATTACCAGCGAAATTAACCAGTCAGAAGGCTCCTCCTCCAGTAAGACATCTTTTTTCTTGTCAATGATTTTTCTTACTACATTTGAGCAATTCTCTCTTTTTTTGAGATTGAAATTCTTTATAGTAGAACTTTACTAAAGTAGCAACTATTATATTAATTCCAAATAGAGAAATGACTACATTGCTATTATATTTGTTGATTTTGGAGAAAAAAGAATAAATTTTATTTCTCACCCTTTATGTTGTTACACATAAAGTATTTATATAATTTTTAATTTACTGATAAGAAAATTTTTATTATAATAAAATTCTAGTTATATGAAATTATTATTTTTGTAGAATTCTAATTATATCATTTCAACTATTTAAATAATAAACTAATTAAATAATAAAATAATAAAATATTCTAATCAACATCCCTTCAAGTTGGTGCAAAGATATCACGCATGCCCAACTTGCAGAATAAGTTCTGAAGAGTCATCCTGTAGTCTACCAGAAGTGGATGCGTGCGGAGGAACCAGAAGATGGATAAGAGAAGACCAATCAAAGCAGCTTGTGCGAGGAGGAAGCGGATCTGCGCCAGATCATGAAACTAGAGGCGGACACGCACAGACGAGCCGAAAGAAGGACCAAAAAAGGTCAGTCGGAGCAGCTTGCATGCAGAGGAAGCAAATTTGTGCCGGTATCGCGAAATCAGAGGCGGTCGCGCGTGGAGGAGCCAGAAAAAAGATCAGAAAAGGCTAGTCGAAGCGGCTCATGCGTGAAGAAGGCTTGTTTGTGCCCAGTGCAACTAGAGAACCTAAGAGAGAGTATGCATGTTGGAGAAGAAGAAGATCCGCGGTGGCCAAATTGCAGGAAAGCCAGATCAGAAAGTTTTCGCGCAATTTTCCCAGATTTGTGTCGGACGTGAACCTGTCGACAGTTTTTCTGATGACTCACGGTGAAATCGTGGCGAAACATGGCGACTGACGGCAACGTGTATAGCTCACGTGCCTCTACTGCTAGCGGCTAGTAGTGTCGGGAAAAAGCTGCGATGAGTCTGCATCACCGATATGGAGTGATAATGAGAGTAGATCTGGATAACTAAGTACCAAATCGGTCTATTATACTATTTTAGTGTTTGAAGGAAACTGTGAAATTAGAATTCTAAAATAACTTTATTTGGCTTTGATACCATATTAATTTTGGAGAAGAAAATATAAATTTCATTTCTGATTCTTTATATTGTTACACTTGAGATATTTATAGAATTATTAATTTACTGGTAAGAAAATTTTTATTGTAACAGAATTTTAATTTTATGAAATTACTATTATCATAAAATTATAATTACATAATCTTAACTACTTAAATAACAAATCAATAAAATAATAAAATAATAAAATAATAAAATATCCTGATCAACAACATTAAATAAACACATTTGCTTTAATAAGTCTTTTATATCTCAGGGATGTGTGCTTGCCTGTTACAACTAATTTTTTTATAGAAGTATATTAGATTAAGGAGAAGAGCCTATAAAGTGAAGGAGTATAAGCTGTCCTCAACATGAAAAAAACAACAAATACAAAAGTATATGGGATAACAAGCTGTGTCAACAAAAGAGCATCTAAATCTCTCTAGCATAGATAAAGGAGCATGTCAGAGCTAATAAATTAGAGAAATAGCCATGTCTATGCTTGCTGAGTCGGATGATTTAAAGAAATGATCGCCATATTACAGCTGTGAGAAGAAGTGATAACAGCATAGTTCCTGAGGATATTTTTCCTAGTAGTGTCAATAATTGAGGTTGTCACCATGCTTCAATAATTATGATTTTGTAAATGCATTGTCTGGTATTGGTCATGGTGGAACCGTCTTGCTGACCCTTTGTTATTCACCTAGCCATTGCACAAACAAGAAAAATATGTCAAGTGTTCTTCGTCTTATATGGTAGAACTCGAGATGCATAACAATTTAGGAAGCAATTACTAATTAGAGCATAAATCTGAGTGAAATTTCCACCTGTCTCTGGGGACTCTTGGATTTGCCTTCCCATGCTGGAGGTGCTTTGTGCCATTTGAGGAGTTTTATGAAGATTTAGGGGCATAAATCTTTATGGCTAGGCGTTCTTGCTCTTTTGTGTTTTTGTGGTTTTCATTTCTTAATGTTAGGAGAATATCTTAACTTCTCCTACTCTTTTGTACCCTCTCTTTCCCCTTAATAATTTTTTTTTTTTAATAAAAACAGAACTTGTTTTCAAAATTGCCTTTGTCTATCCTCCAAATGAATTAGGAGGCTATTTTACATTGATATTTTTCCCTTCTCTTCTTTTGCACTTTTTTTTTTCTTTTTCTCAGTGGGAGGATACTTTATCCGTTGTCTCTCTATTTTGTTTCCCTCTTTATAGGATCTTATTTTCTTATAAAAAAGTTCACTAGCATTTTTTTCCCAGAAGAAGAATAAGTATTATAGGCAAGGGCACCAAGAGAGTGCCACCCATGTCCAACAGTGAAAAAAAGGATTATGAGAGAGAATTAGCCAAAACACGGAGAAGGTCCGTACCTCATTGAGGAGAGGATGACCTTTAATTTTAACCAAAATGCATAAGATCCAGAACCAGAGATCACTAATTCTGGAAAAGTCAGATTCATGACCCTGGAAAACCCTTCTTTCTCTCCAAATAGTCCAAAAAATGGAGTGAGAAGTAAAAATTATGTTCTTTGTACTCTTGGCAACGGCTATAGCTTCCCAAGCAAGGAACTTCAGATATAGATTCACTCACCACATACTGGATGCCAACAGTTGGATGCCCAGTCCCATAGCCTTCTCCCCTCTGGGCTTCATAAAGGAGCTGTATAGGGTATTCATTAACATGAAGAGAAAAAGGGGCAACAATTGGCAATGGTTGAAGCCTATTCTTATTTGTTTATCCCAAGTCAAATTGTAGCCTAATGTCCTTAAAGTTGATTTCATGGGAAGGGACAGTTTATGGAAAATAAATACTGTCAAGGTGACTATTTTCGATACCAAGTGGCTGGTAGAGCTTTAATTATGAGTTTAGTTAGTTGCCTTGACTCCACTCAATTTTTTAAAACTTTTTTAGTTAATTTATAAATAAATTTAAAATGTTATTTTGCTCCATATTTCTTTTATTAATTTTGGTCCCATTCATCAGAGAGGTAGGATCAAGACTGAGCTTAAAAGAGTTGGAGAGCAAAAAATAGAGAACTTTGATAGCCTGAAAAGATTATTGTCTATACACTAAGATATTTGATATGGTTCCTAACTATAGATTTGTCATGGGATTAGATCTAAAATACTAGGATTTTTGGCTCATTAGAGAGAATCCGCCAATCTCCAGAGTTAAAGGTGATGCAGACGAGAAAAGACCTAAAATGGACATATTTTTATAATAATACATATTTATTCAATTGTAATGTTTATATGTTCTGAAGGTAATTAGCTTATTTAGGAATTTTTAAGTACATGGTTATTTTAGTATGGGTTTATTTTTTTATTTTTGGAAATAATTTTAGTATGAGTTGATTATTTCCTATTTTATTGGATATGTTTTTGAGATAAAAAGTATGTACGTATATTAATAGGCATTAAGGCAATGCCACCCATTTAGCTATTTTGTTAGGATGGTACTTAGTTATTTTTCTATTATTGAATAAAAATTAATATTTAGATTGTTTTCCTATCTTCTATATTTCTTATTTTGATTATATTTTGATACCTGTAAATAAGGTACCCTTATACAATTTCTAAGTAGGCTAATTCATAGTTATCATTCATATGTTGGGATATTGCTTTTATTCTTGAGATTTGAGATCTTCCTCTTACTCTATTGCTCTTATATTCTCCCTCTAAAGTCTTCACCTTTCGCCCGTATTTTCCACTCTATCTATTCTTTTATTATCTTCTTCCATATATTTTTCTCGACTTTATACACTGAGTATGATTCTACCATTACTTGTCCAACATCA
>NW_019014598.1:731133-742025 GCF_000150535.2 Carica papaya
GCGGAAACGCTTTGGAAGTCGCCTCACTCGCTAGAAAATCACCAAATCGCTACTCCAAGCACGAGATCTCCTCCTCAGGCATGACAAAAAATGCTAAGCGCAAATTCAAGGCCAGCACCTCTAGACAACTCACTACTCGAAGATTGTAACCAAAAGCTTGCCAAAAGGTGGGACATGAAGCCACACACTGACCGACACACGTGGATTTTAAGAATTTTGAAGCCTTCCAATTGCCGTTTTCGAATCTGTTTTGTCATATCCTTTCTGACTCGTTCGATTCAGGTACCTGTAGATTGGTTTTCAATACTTTCCAACAGGTTGTATATCTTTTGGGTTTGCTCTTTCACCTTATGAGGTTAGTTTGGTCAAGTTCCTATCCAATATTCATTTTTTCTAGCAAGTAATAATTTAGACAAAATTTACTTGGAGATAAAGGAGTTTTAGATGAATTTAAAACGTGAATGGAGTTAATCGTGTTCTTGTTGTTATGTTCTATCTAGTATATAGTTCAGTTATAAAAGATAATGTATAAAATTATTTATATAGAACCTTTTGATCAATATGGATATTTGGAGAAAATTTAAATTAGTTGAAATTCAATATTGCAAGTTTTTGTGGCTTATAAATTTTGTGAAGATGTTATTTGGGCTTAAGATTCTCTTTAAAGATATCATTTAATGTGATAGATATTATCAAATGAAATCAATATTAATTTTCGATATCTAAAAAGGTGAAAACAAGTGTTCCATTTAAAAGAAAAAAGAAGTCACATGGGCAACGTGATAATTCTCGTCCTTATAAAGTTGCTTTAGAGGATTTCAAAATAAATCTGTAGGATTTAAATGAGAAGATCACTATGTATAAAATAAAGATAAAAAGATAGAGAAAATCTAGAATCTTCAATCATGGGGGGGCCTAACATATCTAAAACTTCAATGGAACATGAACAAGAAAATAATAAAAGTTGCATGAGTTTACGACTAAGTAAAATCTTGTGCAAATGCCTACAGCCAAATAATCAAGAATTGTCTAATGGTATTGAATATATGCACACAAATGAGGTAATTGAGATAGTAGAAGATTATTTAAAAAAATTAAGAATGTAGAAGACATTGTAAATGAGGTTATTATTCATGTTGATCAAGTTAAATTTTTTAGTGATGAGTCTCTCAATTTAGTTGTAAGTAATGGTGTTGTTGAGTTTGAAAACAATGCTCTTTTTGTTGATCTTAACAAGAAAGAGACTCCACTTGACGATACTACTCCACATTCTTTAGCTCCTGACAATAATGAGTAAAGTGTGTTTATTCTTTCTTTTATTGATTTTATTTTTCCTAATTGGTTCATTATATCTTTAGAATACTTGATTTGGTAAGACTTCTTATTTTTTCATTATACTTTCAACTTATACAAGCTTTAATTCTTAGGAAGATAAGTTCCAACTTTGATTTTTTTTCACTCTCGACATTTTAGAACTCAATGTCAAGCTTTCTCCAAGTGGGGAGAATAATACAGAATATAACATACATATTTCTATGGTGATATATATTTATTTAAGTGTGATTTTATATATTATCAAGGTAGCTAGCTTATTTAGGTCCTTCTAACTATATGCTCATTTTAGTGTGAGTTTGTTATTTCCTATTTCATTAGGATGTTATTTAGTTATTTTTTCCATTACCGGTTACTTAATTATTTAGATCATTTTCCTATTTTTTAGATTTTCTATTTTGGTACCTACAAATAAGCTATCCTGGTTTAATTACTAAATAGACTATTCATGATTATTATTCAAATATTGAGATATTGCTTTGATCTTTGATATTGGAGATCTCCCTCTTTCTCTCTTTTTCTTCTGTTCTTCACCTTTAGCCCCTATTTCCCTATATATATCTCTTTCTTTTAGCCCCTATTTCCCTATATATATCTCTTTCTATTATCTTCCTCCATATTTTCTTCTTTTTCTCATTTTTTTAGAGTAAATGTGATTCTACTATAATTTGTCCTGCATCAAAAGGGCTTTAAACTTTTCTTTTTTAGCTTCAACTTCGTTCCCTCCCCATTGCTGTCCGTGGTTCCCTATTCAACATTTTCTTTCATATTATTGACTACCAATATTTTTAGCCAAGTGATGTCAACAATAGGCACTTGGCATTATGTGCCTTGGTCATGCAAGCACATTGTTTGGTTGGTAACGATGGTGAAGTGTCAAGTTAGATCCTCCCTTCATCTAGGCAAGGTGATAAACTTACAATTATTGACTGCCTTCAGTGATGCTTTCTTCTATCACATGCCTGCATATCTGATCTTTTGTCCCCCTAGATGCCTTGCGCTATATCTAGAAGGAGCTCTTCTGATTAATCAGTGAACCTAAAATTTTTGTTGCCAACAAAGATGCCGGATTGAAAGGTGAATAAATTTGCCTGATTTTGTTCAAGCCTATGTGGGTGTTTTATTAATATCAAAGCTAGATGGATACTTTAGGATGCACTGGGTTTTCATTGGAATCCATTGGGAAAGTAAAAATTCTTATAATCCATTAACGGAAAACTATTCATTAAAGAATAGTATAAAATTTATTAAAAATTGAATGGAGATAATACTTGCATATTATAATGTTTTCAATCCCAATCCTACAAAAACAATGATTATTGAAGAGGAAATCCAATACTAATAATTAGTATAATTCTTAATTAAATTGAAAAAATTGGAATAGATTTGGAATGTAAATCCTAACAAATTAGGACTATCGTTAAAATAGTATTTAACTATTAACCTACTTAGAGGAATTTAAATCAAAATAAATATCAATACTTTAAAAAATAATAATGATAATATTTCTGTAATTGTTCTCCGCATCAAGTAGAGGCTTTAGAATGCTAAAGAAAGTAAGAAGCAAATTGAGATGCGTATCTATCATATGTTTTGTCTATATGTGCAACATTTTCTTTTGGCTAGTTACTTGCTGGAAGTTTACAATGTATAATTTCTGGCTTATGAAGCAAATAAGCTTCTAGCTTTCTCTGGTGACTCCTTTGTTTCTTTTTGAACATGGTGCTTCTTGACCAATGTGCCTTACCAAATTCTTTCGTGCATTTCAGCAGATTCTAGTCTCAAGCTCCGATTCTGAAACCGAAGATGGAGTTGTCAGTCAAGCTGTTGTGGACTCCCTTTCGAAGCTAAAAGTTGAAGATAGTAAAGGTAGTAACTTTTGAGACTCTTTTTAATTGTTCAAGATGTTAACAGAAAATATTAAAGGGAGCATTAGTAACTTATGCTTTTAACTAATGTTATATTTTTGTATTATTAGGCCACAACCTAATATTTTGTAAGATTAGAATTGTATATCCTGTTGTCTTGTAAATAAGTAGCACATTGTGTTGAATAAAATCAACCACTAACCGTTTTTCATAATCGATCATGGTTTAGAGTCCAGACACGATTTTTTTTGTTTTTCTTTTTTGGCTGTTTCTCTTCATCGCTAATTGTTTTGGAAAAGTATTGTGTTCTCTCTCTTCTCAGTCACAAGCTTCATTCTCTTCCTATGCCAGATTGTCACTTTCTGTCCCTTCATCTTCTCAGCTGCAAGCTTCTGCCACTCTCCTACCGACGCAAAAAGTTATCTTCTCCTTCCTGCACCATCACTAATAGCCTGCATTTCTGTTCTTCCACTGCAGACTTGCTGTCTCTGCTTTTTGTTTTCTCTCTTTCCTGGCCCAAACTCTCAAGTCATATTCTCTATCCTGCGCAGTAGATGTCCTATGTTTCTCTCTTCCACTAAGATATGCTGCTTCTGCTTTCTGTTGTCTCTCTTCCCTGCCTTAGAATGCGCTCCAGTCATGATTCCTTCTCCAACACGGTTTGTTCTCTTTTTTTCTCTCCCCTGCCTCAAAGTCTTCGCCAAAGCTCTCTCTCTGTCTCTGTGCCCTTATATATATATATATAGTTTTGGTAGACCCTACTAGTTTACATATATATATATATATATATATATTTCTATATATATTGGTCTTTAAGACTGTTTAATTGATAAGTGGCTAAATGACTTTATTTCATATATTTCAAGATATTTAGACAAGATACATATACCTATTTAAGGTAGGTCAAGATACATGTACTTATTTTTAAAAATTTTCACATTAACTCAGCTACAAAATTTGCGTTCAGTTAGATAAATTTTTTTTTCCAATCACATTTAAATAAACCCTTGCATAGAAGGAAAATTGAACACCAATTAATATCCGATAACAACGTTGTTTTTTTGTTATATGGCAGAGGCTATAGCTTTTTCTATTCACGTGACACTGATATGGTATATACGATTTTACTTATTTATCCTGACAAATGATATTTTAAAATTAAAAATGTAATATAATTGTAATATTATATCCTACTGTGGTGTTTTTTTGTATATAAATTATAGACCCTTGCTTGTGAACTCTTCGGTATCAATTGGGTAATTGCTGATTCTATGAAGGATGAAATTTGGGTGTGGAACGACATTAGTGGCGTGAAGAGACATGTCCGTCTCATTCTCCTTGGTACTTTTGTTGGGCAGTGTGGAAAAAGAGAAACAAGAGGGTTTTTGAGGGGATGAAAGATGATTTTGATAGGGTAAAAGATAGATGGTTCTAAACCTTAAGTTTTTTTATTATGGATCATCATCTCACTTCAGTTGAGGACTTTGGGAATATTATTGATATTTTGATTAATATATAAATAACATTTTACATGGATTTGCACCCCCTAGGTGCATGTGAATGAATCATATATACTATTTTTATTTCAAAAGAGTATACTTTTAATATCAAAAAAGGAAACTTTATAGTATCTTCTTCTTAAGTAACTAACAATATCCAAATCTCTTCCAACGAAAAGCCAACCCCAAATCTACCAGCCATGACAACCCAACAATTTACCCAATTTGTGTAAATTGGGCATGGAGAAAGCATTTGATCATGTTAATTAGCAATTCCTTGACTACATGCTCCAGAGAATGGGGTTTTGGTAACAGGTGGAGAAAATGGGTCAATACCTGTATCACAACTATCAGCTTCGCTGTCTTGATTAATGGTGGACCTTTCTCCTTTTTTACTGCTACCAGAGGATTAAGACAAGGTGATCTTCTCTCCCCTCTTCTTTTTATCATTGTGATGGAGGCTTTGCACAAGCTTTTGGAGAGAGCTAAATCACTTAAGTTAATTAAAGGTCTGCCTGTAGGAAACAATGCAAATACTGTTGAGATTTCCCACTTGTTCTTTGTGGATGACATGCTTATTTTCTGTCAACCAAAGGCTCGATACCTCATATTTTTGAAATGCATTCTGCTGTGTTTACAGACGGTTTCTGGGCTTAAAATTAATATACAAAAATCTGAATTGGCTGAGTTGGGGAGCTGCGCCTCGGGGGACTCTTTCTGTGACATTCTCGGCTGTAAAAAATCTTGTCTTCCTATTTCTTACTTGGGTGTTCTGCTGGGATCTAAACATAATGATTCCAAATCTTGGGAGCCGGTGATAAATATATTTAACAGCAGATTAGCCACTTGGAATAGGAAATTCCTGTCAAAAGGTGGTAGATTAACACTCGTCAAAAACACTCTTTGTAATCTTCCTATTTATTACTTGTATGTTCTCAATATTCCTTCGAAAATAACCAAAAAATTGGAAGCCATCCAATGAGGCGATACTAATAACAGGAAAAAATATCACCTTGTTAAATGGTCGGATGTCAAGAAACCTTTGAGGATGGGTGGTTTGGGGTTGAGATCCTTAAACAAACTTAATAAGGCTTTGCTTGGTAAATGGATCTGGAGATATTAGAATGACAATGACAGCCTTTGGAAGATAGTTATCAATTGCAAGTGGTATAATGGCAATCCCCTTGATCTTTCATACATTAAGAATATAAATTATGGTTTGAGTCTCTGGAGGAATATTATAAACATGTATGGTTCAGTATTGGGTTGCACTAAATGGTCCATTGGTAACGGGATAAAATTCACTTTTGGTAAGATACATGGTGTGGTACTGAAAAACTCATGGACAGATTCCCTCTTATCTATGCCATTGCTAGGAACAAAGCTGTTACTGTAAGGGAAGCTGCTGGTTTTGATGGCAGCTTTTCATGGAATGTCCCAGTCCCAAGGAATCTTAATGATTGAGAGCTTGAACAATACGAATCTATACTTTTTACGTTGGCCAGTATCAATCTCACTAACAGAGACGGCAAATTATTGTGGAATCTCAAGAAAAACGGTCTCTTCTCTGTCGACTCACTGTTCTGTTTTTTAGATGGTCACCATCAGCATAGTCCAAGAACCTTTCTGGTGCTACCCCAAGGATTTCTTTCTTTGCATGGGAGGCAGCAAAGGAGAAGATCCTTACCTTTGACAACTTGATGAAAAGAGGTCATACAACTGCCAACATATGTTTTCTGTGTAAAAATGCTTTGGAATCTTGCAACCACCTTCTTTTGAGTTGCCTAATCGCACATAAACTCTGGAGTATGATTCTTGGACTGTTGGGAACTTCTTCGGTCAATGGCCTGGGAGGGTCTTGGCAGCAACAATAAATCCATTAGACTCATTCCCCTCACCATTTTTTAGGTCATTTGGAAGGAAAGAAACAAAAGGGTTTTTGATGGAGTCGAGTTCAATTTCAACAAAATCATGGATAACTGGTTTCACTACTTTGATTCTAACTTATTTTGGCGTAACCTCGACTATTTTGAAGATCTTGGTGACATTGTAGATATTCTAATTGAGATGTAAATTTTGTACATGGGTGGTGCTCCCTTTGCACCTTACATCTATACAACTTCACACTTTTCTTTCAAAAAAAAAAATTATCTCTGCATGTCTTGCCAACTGGTTTCTCACACCAAGCCGTCGGCCTTCTTCCTCTTTCTCCTCCACTTCCTCCTCCTCCTCCTTCTCCTCCTTCTCCTCCTTTTCTTCTTCGTGCAAACCTTGTCAGCCTGACTCTCTTTTGCAAAGAGAGCAGGGGAGGAGATAGATCAAATCAAGAAGAGATAATGTCGAGACAGCAAGAGAGGATCCAACAGTGGATTTCTGTGGAAACTTGGTTCTGCTCCTTGAGATGAGAATCAAACAATGGTTTGATGTAATTAATATTTGGGAGGAGAACAGATGGGTGTTGGGAGATGAGAAATGTAAGAGAAATTCAGCAAATACTGGGTGTTTGGAGAGGAGAGAAATAAAAGGAAGAGGAGAAATTTCTGGTTAAGCTTGGGCAGTGCAGTTCTTTACTATGCTATTGTGTTTCTGCTGCTGGTGTCTGTTTCTTATTTGCTTTATGTGGTCTACCATCTTCTGGTGATAGTTTCTCAGCTTGAATGATGAACTTGCATTTTGGTTGCTACAACTCTTTTTCCCCAGCTACTTTCATGGTCATTTTAGTCGGATTATGTATCTGTTTAAATTGAAGGTGTTAGTCTGCCAAAAATGTTCTAGCATTTGTTTGCTTCTGATTTAGTTTATTTCTGATTTCATGTACTTCATTTGCTTGCTTCCAGTTTTGTTTGTTTATGATATAGTGCCTTATCTATTTAAAAACTCTGCTTTAATCATAAATAAACTCTCATTTATTTCTTAGTGAAAAGAAGGTTATGCAGAAGACGATGAATTTATGTAAAACAATAGAAATATTCTATTTTTCAAGTTTTTTAGTAATTTCAAATATTATTATTAAAAAATAGAGGATATAAATGTAAATAGCACATGGAAGCCACATGCATAAAAAGCGAACTTCATCTACTAGTCTGCAAAAATAACTATGTTAGTAATTCACAGATGGGCATCCATTTTTCTGTCTGTGCAACAGTTTATTTGAACACGACCAAAAAGTTTTGCTCCTAATTGGATGCAAATTTTGTACAAGAACCAATCTGGAAAAGGGTTATTTACTAATTAGCCTTTCTACCTTTCTTTTGGTTAATTCTCTAGTCAAGGTCGAGAACTTGTATTTTAGGAGATTTTTTCTTCTTTCTTTTTTGAATTTTAACTTAAATGCTTGGACAAATGATATCAAAAATATATTCTTTAAATTCATAATGAAGGGCTATCGAAGACAGATTGCTAAAACAGTGGAAAGATAAAGTATATTCTTATCTAGCACAACACCTTTGATGTTTAAATTACATATAAAATGAGGTAGGATGAGTAAGGGTGGATGGTATAAGATGAGATGACTTTATATCGTGAAAGAATGAGTTTATATAGGGATTGTGGGATCAAGTTGACCTAATATGTCATGAGTATTTTGCTGGTGCTACTTATATCAAGTGGCAAGTGAGGAGTCTTGCTTGGAAGTTTGGTTGTCACCAATGGCCAAACTAGGGCATATCATCTTCAAAGAGCCGATAGCTTTTTGCTTTTGGTGAGGCCTTAGTGAACAAACTGAAGGAACTTTGTCATGGTCCGTCCTCAGGCGTACCAAGTCAAGAATTGCCCATCGCACATGAGGTCGCTTTGGTGATTCCCTTTTTCCTTGTGAGGTGTCAACCAGTCAACATACTTGCATATGTCAACCAGCTTTTAGGCAACCACGAACAAAGATACAAACCATGCATTTTCATAAAATGCCCAGTCAACTCAGACTCCAGGGGTACTGTGGGAGTTCAAAGTCCAGGAACCAGGACTCTAAATATGTGCACTTCTCAAGGATTCTCAATCAGATGTCATATTTGGCTTTTAAAAGATTAAATAATTGCATTTAATAAATTCAAATAATGTTGACCCCAACGTTTTCATAAAATTAATATTTGATTGTCAATAGGACTAAATATGTAATTTCAACAATTTCATTTCGACTTATGGAACTTCAAATTGAAAAACAGATCCAGGGGCTGCTGTTTCTACACATTGGAGATCTGAGCTTTCAAGGGTTGACATTTGGTACGCCGCTTTTGGATCAATATGTGGAAATCAAGACTCCTATGCTATCTTGAAGGTGGACAGGTAATTCAGTTATTTCATCATAGTAATTAGATAAAATGCTGAATATTGCTGTGGAACTACAATTCCTTTCATCTTTTTCCCCCTTCTATTTTACAGCTTTTGATTATCACTTTTAACAATGTTCTATGGTATACGTTAGATCCAGGGTTGTCAATTTGTGCAGTCATTTCTCTTTTATTTAGTTGCTGAAGCTTGAACTGAAGTGGGAACCCATTTTGGTTAGCTCTAGGATAATTCTCATCTACCAGTTCATTTTCTATGATGACTGCCTTCGAGCTGTGACTTTCCATGTGATCCATAAAATTTCAAATCATTTCACATCACACTTTTTTGTGTTTCCACTGAAGGCCTGTTTTCTTGGGGTGGCAATTCAGTGTCATTTTGTCAAACATGGGAAATTAAGGGGAGCAAGAAAAAACAAATTGATCTCTGAACATGTTAACTAATTGTCCCAACAAATAGGTGGGTAATTCCCTATGGTTACTAGGACTAGTTATGGATGAAATTATAGATGAGATACGCATGGTTCCACTTGTGATAAAATTAGAGGGTGGTAAGTGCTTGCCAACCCTATGGTTATGTTGTTTTGGTCCCACGTGGATTGGAAAATTTTCTCCTTTTTCTGTTTTTCGATCCATTATGCTACATTACCTGTAAGGTAATGCTATATGGAGAAGGTGGAAGAGCTCAAATTCTGCGAGAATGGATGGGGATTCAGATCAAGATTGTAATTTGAGAAGAAGAGATAGATTGGTTCATAGGTTGCCTCAAGGAGTTTTGATGGGAAGAGGGAAAAGCTTCTTGGTTGAGAAGCGTGGTGGACAAAAGTGCCGTTTATGGGTGGCAGTGGGTGAAAGTGTTAAGAGAAAATTCCTGGTGCTCAGGGAAAAGAAGGGAAAAGGGAGAAGAATTGTTCTCCTAAAAGGGCCGCAGGTTGAGGTCGCTGGCGAGTCTAGGAGAGCTGTTAGGAAAACCATTCAAAACTGCAATTGTTAAGGCGAATTGTGTTCTAGAAAATTAGGAGGTGCAACCTCCATTAAAGTAGGAAGAACCCATTTGCATTTTTCTTGTCCTAGCTGCAAGGCAGTGATTTATGCAAATTTTGAGGAAGGCAATGAAATCATATATGAAGGTGGTGAGTTGGTCTAGATGATGGTCAAAGGCAAGTGGGGATGACAAGATCCAACTCAGGCTCGAGCAGGTTGAATTTCAAGTTCAAAAATGAATTTCCTCAAATCAGGTTGTGACCAAGGAAAAGAAGCCTTTTGGGCCGAGTCCATGTAGTTCTTTCAATGTCAGTTTGGGTTAATATACCACAAGAAGATTTACAGTTTCGGAGAAAGGTTAATGGGCTCGGGTTTATAGACCCAGATGCAAATGGAGGAAGAAGCCCACTAACGAGGTTGTGGAATCAAAGGGTATTGTGATGTTCTTCTGAAATCCAATTGCACGAGATAGGATCCTACATTTTATTTTCAAAATATATGGTTGATTCATGCTGCTTTCAATAAGAACATCAAAGAGCAGGTGGCTAGAGAGTCTCTGAATGGTTGGGGCAGTCTTAAGTTTATGAATAAACTTTAAGTGGAGACTTCTTGGACTTGATCATTTTTCATCACTTTCTTGAAGTGCAGTTTGGAAGTGATTAAGGGGGATCTGGTCAAGGTTCTTAAGGAATTTCGCCTTAGTAGTAACTTGGTAATAGCATAAACTGGAATTTATACAGTGGTCCCTTGAGAAGACTGTTTCTCACAGATTTCTGATTAAATACTTGTCAGTCTAATCACGAGCTTTTATAAGATTGCTAAAAAGTTCTTTTTCTTGGGTTGACTAAGGAGCTCAATGAGATTATCTCTCACAACCCGAGTGCTTTTGTTGGGCGAAAGCAGATTCCTTACACTTCTCTTGTTAA
>NW_019014598.1:742602-769831 GCF_000150535.2 Carica papaya
TTTCAATGCAGTTGGGAAGGTGGTTAAGGGGGATCTGATCAAGGGTTTTTCAGGAATTTCACCTTAGTAGTAAAATTGGTACCTAGCATGAACTGGGCTTTCATTATACTAGTCACCTGAAAAGACTTTCCCTCACTAAGGGTTTCTGATTAAATAGCTATCAGTCTAATCACAAACATTTATAAGATTACTTCAAAAGTTCTTCTCTTTGGTTAACTAAAGTGGTCAAGGAGACTATCTCTATCCACTAGAGTGCTTTTGTTGGGGGAAGTAGATTTTTGATGCTTCTCTTGTTTGAGTAATTTAAAAACCAAACCTTTGCGCTTAATGTTTTTTCTGCTTTAGAAACTCTTAGCTTTCTTCCCTAAGCTCAAGACAGGGTTAAAAGAAAAGACTAAAAAAGAAAAAAAATTAAAAGCCAGTTTTTCTCCCTAATTAGTTGACATTATTTATTCTTGATATTAATTGGTTCATGGTTTATTAGTGCTTTATGAAAAAGGTTGAAATGGTGTTAAACAAATTTTATTTATTTGGATCATTCTATTACCCTAATAATATTGAGAATCAACCAGGGTATAATGCAAATTTGAGCAATGCCTAGGCTTACATAACTATGTGTAATTGAAATTGGGTCATGTCAAAATGCCTAGTTCCTACCGTTTTTATGCTTTTACCATGTGTTTAATATTTGTAGATTGGCTTTTTCAGGTGGAGGGTATGAAGAAGCTCTGTTCTGGTTCGATGGACAGAAGCCCGCCAAAAGAAACTCTATGGAAAATTTTTCCACATCGTTTATTCTTTGGTCGTGAATCGACATTTACCTGGGGTTCTGGAGGTGTTGCTTTCCTCCATCCAGAGACCAATCATCAGGATAAAACTTACATGTGCCTATATAGAATCACGTAAGCTACTTATGGTTTTGCTTCCATTTCTAAGTAGCTTCTTCTATATTCTTAGCAAAAACTTCAGTCTATCAGAATTCTTCAGTATAAGCCAATGATAAAAAGCAGAATCACATTGTTAGATTGGATTCTGGTTACATCCAAAAGTTAATTGAATTCTTTTCCTTGGACCGCTTCAACAGGCTTGAGCAGTTTAACGATATTCTACTTCAGGAAAATATACCAAGTCATGACATCTTGAGTTCACCCTTGTTTGATTTGAAGAACTTGAACTCTATCATAACCGAAGGGTCCATTTTAGTGGAGGCTGTCAAGGTAAACCATGGTTATTATGCATATTTCAAATAGTATTGCATCTAATTCTTTTATATTATTCCCTACAAAAATGAGATTTTTCTCTCAAGCTGTTTAGGTGACTTTATTTTTGTCATGCAGCGGGGCTGGTATCATAATGTTGTTTATTTGGGGAAAGAGCGCAATATTCCTATACTGACAATGACGTATGTGTGGAAGGACATCCCATTCTTTTGTTTTTCTTTCCATTTCCTCAAGTTTCACACAGATTTATTCTTAAGTAGTGAGTAATCTACATGTGTAATATTTGCATTTGTAATTTTATTGGTTTCAACTCAGGTGCCCACTTTCGCGTGTGGAAAGCTTCAAAATTGGGGAACTGCCCTTGCGTGCTCCTTCCAAAGAATATGCCTCCGTCTTAGTTAAGGGCCTGGTGGAAGGAGAACAGCTATCAGAAGAGGAAGCCATACAGTATATAGAGGAAGCTTCTGCTAAACCATTGTAACTTTTGCTTTTGGTTCCTTTTTATTGTGGAAATATGGTGTAATAGCTGTTGCTGGTGCAAGAAAAAAAGTTAGTTATTTTTATAATTCACGCGTTATGTTTAAAACTTACATCTCGAATTGGTCTCTATGCTACACCTTTATATCAATTCAGTCCAAAGACCATACTAGTCGCGGACTGCTGCTCAATGTGATGTGATTATCATGCGACTGAAATAACTGATAATAAACAAAATTGAAGCATCTCCTCCTCCCTCAAACCAGAAAAGGAACAAAAATTGAAGCATGAAGGGCAGATGTTGTACTTAAAACTTGTTGGGGCATTTAACTTTTGCACGATGCTTTTTTTGTAAAAATTTTTGTACCATTTCAACATGACCTGTCTCTACACATGCTTTCTACATGATACAAAAATATACTCCAGTAGTAATATTGCTAATATGCCTCCAACGAAAACATTACGTAAAGACAAAAATACAACATGAAACAAATTTTATTTGACATATTAATCCAAACAAAATTGAACTAATAAGAGACATAAAATGTTAATTTCATAGAAGTAAATCCTTCCTTGAACTTCAAATTCTAAATTTGTGATGTAACGTACAACACTTCATAAACATTGCAAGATACACATTGTAACATATGTCACATTAAAATTGATGCATAATCCCAATAGGGACAAAAAATTACAGCACACTTGCCATCAACTATCACAGCATATAAGCATAACATTAATTTTTCTCAAATTTTGAGAACACAGCATTCCTGTATTATTTGTATACTGTAAAGAATATCTAAGCATACAAAATTTGTGGGGTGAGAGGAGTTCATTTGGTGCACGCCTGAATCTGGCACTCATTTTGGCAAAAAGACATTGTTTGGTCCACATCTAACAACAACAACATGCTTCCCTGCTTCAAACCAGAACTTTGATGGTGCATGAATTTTTAACATCCCAATTGCAGATGCTCTTTATCATTTCCATTAGCCTGCTTCATGCATGCACCTTTTTGCAGACCAACCTCTAGTAGACATTCGCAAGACGATAACTTGCTCCTTCCAAGAAATTATAAATATTGGATTATCACCTGAATTTCAGACTAGCATGACCTGAGTCAGCCAAATGCTTGTGTAATTTGTTCCTGCCATAATAAACAGCATAGTAAGCTAACTCTTTCATCTCTCAAAAACAATGGTAACCGGAAAAGAAGAGAGAACACAGCAGCAACGATATCAGAGAATTGTACTAACCTTGATTCAAATTCCTCTCCACATCTATCACACATATTACTAGAATTTTTTGATGATCCCTGCACGACAAAACTTTTATTTTAAGAAGGAAAGTCCAAGACTAGTGAAATCAACAGATATGAAATGAGAGGAGATTAGGATCTTGAAGCTGCATGTTTCCTTGATGACACTGCTGGAAACTAGGTGCTCAATCTAACTTTATAAAATGCTGCTGTTTCAAACTGATTGACTTTCTTATACTGTAGCAGGAGAACATGGTCTGCTAGAGCTGTCCTACCTGTTTTAGGCTTTTAGACATGTATTTGAATCAGACTACTTTACACCCAGGCCTATAATTCTGTTGAGTTAATTTCATCTTTCTTATTTAACACTTCTCTTATTTTGCTGCTCATTGTAAAAGTACTTCCCTAAACACACTATTATCAGGCAATGAAGATTTCAATTAACAGGAAGTGAAGATACAACTTCAATTACTAACACAATCATATTACCGACTTCTGTTTCCTTTTTAGGGGACAGTTCGTGCAAATACTCCCCTTTTTCACTATAATAGGCTATACATAAATGACAAAACTTTTCCATGACAAACATATAAAGTTGGCGTGGTAGATGCTACCAATGAAGGAGAGAAACCAAAGTCTAACTTATTCTTACCTTCACTTTCTTCCCTTTTGATGAACCCTTTGATTTGGCATCCATATCTTTCTTCCTTGCCTCTTTTCTGCCAAGGGATTGTTCTGTAGCCTTGTGATTTCTCCCTGAATGATTATCCGTTCTTTTGTCAAAACTCTCATTGTCCATGGGAGAATGGAAAGAGGACTCCGTGAAATGTGAATTGCCATTCCCTTCTGTTTCCTGTTTCTGACACTTTCTTTCATTAACATCATGATTCACGGCAGCTTCCCTATTGTTTTGACCCCTCTCTTTCCTATCTTCATTGCCTTCAGTTTCCTTGTTCTGTTCCTTAGTTCCATCCACATCACTCTTGGTGGCAACTCCACTATTCCTTTTAACCCTCTCCTTCTTACTTCCTCGATTCTTCCTTGTGCTCTTCCTGTTATTATATTCCATAAAATCCAGTTCATCATTCACATTCTCGATCCCATCTTGAGTCTGCACAATCTCATCTTCATACTTTGAATCCATATCCTTCTTCCTACTCTTATGCCCAGATACCATGGGCTTCGAGAACACCCAATTCATCATCCTCATCATTTCCTTCCTCGTCATAAACCTATCTTCTCATCAGTCTCTGATCAATCCTATCCTCATTTTCCTCCCCCTCATCTCCCATCTCTAATCCCTCTCTAAACCTCTCTCTCAACTCATCCACATTTTCACTTGTCTCCTCAAACTCATCCATTATACCTTCTTCTTCTCTTTCTTCTTCGCTTTCTTCATCTTCATCAGCAAATGACTCCCTCAAATCTGCCAACTTCTTCCTGTGCTTCTTGGACTGTTCATGATTCTTCCACTGCTTCTCATTCTTGAATTTCTTCCCACAGACTACACAGTACAATTCTTTATCCTCATTCTCCTTCTTATCACTATCTCCCTCAAATTCTTCCAATCCGTCATCTTCTTCCTCAACCCTCGCCCACTCAGGCTCCTCATAAGCGCTCGCTCTCTCCAGTCTTTCCTTCTCCATCTTCTTCTTCCTCTCTCTCTCTTCCTCCTTCTTCCTCTCCATTTCGGCATTCCTCTTCGCAGCCATGTAGATCACTCTCTTATCCCTCTTCTTCACAAATTGCGCCAAACTTCTCACAGTGTCATTGTATTCCCTCCTGGCCTTCTTCCTCAGCTTTTTGTTCTCCTCCTCTATCACCCTTCTCGACTTCCTGTTCGGCCCCGCCATGACATCGTATTGGTCCACCCAACAGAAATCCATTACCGTTGTAAACCTTAACCAATAGTTATAAAACGCTGTTACTTGTTCATAAGGGCTATCGAGATTCCCCATGATCGGTGCTTCGCGCACTGAGTCTAACCCTAAACCTAGCTTCTTAACGAAATTGATCTCGTTTAAATAAGTTCTGTTGAAGAGGTCCGCATAGACTTTGTAGAAGCCTTTGCCAGAGTCAGAATAACCAGAAAAGACGGAAGTTGAGAAGTAGGAGAAGAGGTTAGGGATTATTGAGTTGGGAACCGAGTTAGAGGAAGAGTTGAGATCGGAGAAGATGATCTGGGAACGATGGGAATCGTACCAGGCGCGCTCTTTGGGATCCGAGAGAACTTCGTACGCCTGAGCGAGCTCCTGAAACTGAGCCGTCGCTTCAGCTTGGGACAAGCCGGACTGAACGAGCTTGTCGGGGTGACGTTGCAGAGCGAGCCGCTTGTAAGCAGAGCGAATCTCATCAGCCGTGCAGTCCTTCTGTAGGCCGAGAACCTCGTATAGGCATCGCTTCTCCGATGCCATTTAGGGTTACTTTCCTTCTTTGTTCGCTCCTCTGAAATTAGGAACCTTCAGCTAAAGACGGCGGCGACAGCTGCAATTTTATAAGGGCGGAGGAAGGCGAGGCCAGAGATGGAAACGGAAACCGAATAATTTATATTAAAATTATTAAAATATTAAGATATAATTATACTGATTTTTTTTTTTTTTTTTGCTTTTAAAGTAATTTTTACTGAAACTTTATTTTAGTTTTATATGTATAAATATTATGCTTTGCATTATCTTCGAGTTGCACTATCTTTTTTTTTTCCTCTCAATTTTTAATGTATGCTTAAAATTAAGCTAATATTTTCAAACTTAAGATCTTTTAAAAAATTAAATAATTTAATCTTCTGTGTGTAGATTTTGTTTATAGTTATTTTTAATTTATCTATATAAATTTAATATATATAATTAAAATATTAATAAATTTTAAACAGTATTCCAAAATATAATAGTAGTACGAATCATTTTAAAAAATAAAATAAAATATTTACTATTATTATATTAATATATTTGCCAAAAATTTATAACAAAAATTTAAGGGTAAATTCTGTTATATTTTAAAATTTTTTTTTCTATTGTTTATAAACTTAATATATCTCGATAAGATTTAAGAAATGTTCACAATCTTAAGAAATCACCAATTAAATAGCAACTCTTTAATTATAAGGCAGTGCAATGTGGACGCAAGACATTATTAATATTAATGTAGAAATATCACTCATGCTCAAGGCCAACATAAATATGGAGTTACAAGAAATTTTATAATATTAAATTTATTTGTATTTCATACGTTTGATATTTTTGTAATTTTAAAAACTAAATAATGTATAGATAAAGTGAGACAAAAAAATGTGATGGATTTTCAAAAGTTTGTCCCTTTTAGATTTGATACAAAAACCAACATTAAGTGTAAATCAAGAAAGGATATATTTAATTTTTTATGTTCGAAATTTTATTCAAGTAGATTACTTCCTACCTAAAAAGAATGTGCTACTATCCCATATTAAACATAGTAAAAACTGTTTAATGAGAAATTCTATCTATATTGTGTAAATTATCGTTGTAACGGCTCCGAAAGTTTAAATGAAATATATGTATTAAAAATTTCAAATGCGGAAGCGTAATAAAAATTTTAATTAACATCCCGCTATTAAACTTGCATTCATGGTACTTTGAAAAATTATACATATTTTATCAAATACAAAAAAAAGTGTGTGCTTTTAATCTATGACGATGAGACTGTTTGCAACACTGCTTTGATTGACATGTCTAAAGGAATATCTTTTTTTATTTTATTAATTTATGGCTTCAAACTCAAATGACACCGAGGAAAAGAAAATGTAATTTGATAAATGAGAATAAAGAGATGGATGAAGGAAGACAAACAACTGTTACTGTTTCTGCATAATTAATTTTGAATTAAATAAAACGTTAAAATGTGAATTAATCCCCCAATAAAACTTACCAACACAAGTAGCTCTAACAACGTGCATGGTTAATAATTCTCATCAGCTGTAGGAATCGGGCCAGTAAACTGGTTAGGTATTGGAACCACTTAAGAGTCTAATTTCTATACACAGTAATTACAGAAGAAATAATTCCATTCTCTAATCTTCCTCAAAGAATATATGTATATATTCCATTTTCAGTCAATGACTTACACATTATTTTTCTACTCTGACACTTCTTTTTGAGATCTTTACAAATAGAACTTTGTTTTATTTTCAATCAGGTTCTCCATTTTTCAAATGATTCTATGGAAAAAAGGCTGGTTTGGAGAGTGAAAACATACATACATCATACATCCACGTAATATACACGCACACACACATCTATATATATATATATAAATGTTACTTGCTCGTTGTTGGAATTATAAAATCACATTAATATGTAATATCACAGGGGGCTGGGTTGCATGACCACAATCTGCACATCATGAATAGTAAATTAGAAATCTAACATAGACGAAAGTTAAATTAAAAATCTAAAGTTAAATCAAGTCCAAAAAACATTCCAAACAAACCCCTAAAAATAGAATTAAAACAAACCTAATACTCAAGCTTAATATATTTTAGATTTCTAAATATTATTTAGTTTCTGAAAAAGATGCTGGAACAGACACAATATTGTCCAAGCTCGTCATGAACGGATGATGATCATTGTTATCAAAATGGTTAAAATGCTCGAGCCAAGAGAGATCATAGTGGACAGCCATGTCTAGAACAGATGTTGAGTCAAAGAATCCGGGAAAATTAACAGACTCTTCATTCTTGAACCGTCCTTTCATTGGAGAGGTATGTGCAGCCATGGGATCAGGCATCATGTATAAGAAGTTGGTATTGTGGGGATGATCAAGTAAATTAGGATACTCACCGAAGGGCACCTGAGGAGGAAAAATGATCTTCTTGTGAGAACTCATGCATTGATTATACATTTCAATTGGAGCATACTGATGAAGTGTACTAGCAGCAGGAGACATGTTGTAGACTTTAGATGCCATTACAATGCTGTCAGCTACACCATTTTCAATGGGGATTTGAGCAATATCATTATTTAGCTCTTGCACTCCATTTTGATATGGATTTATGCTATCAATCGCAACATCTTGTTGGCCATTTGAAACTTTATTACCATATCTACCAGTCTTCTTGTATATCTTACACAAAACCCAGCCATCAAGCTGCAAGAAGAAAAAAAAAAAGAAAAAAAAAACGTGTAAATATTAGGCTAGTGAATAGAAAACATTAAGTTGAAAGAAAAAATTTTGATACCCTCATGCAGTTTCCTCCTTTTTTCTTGTTGGAAGGATTAGTGATCTCATTTTTATCTTTATTTTCCTTGAAATAATATTCGTGCATGATCCAGTCAGTCTTACTGCCTCTTTGAGCTTTGCCACGATAAAACACTAAAGCCCTCCTGGACCAAGTCTCATTTTTGTTTCTGTAAATATCTTTATCAGCTCCAGTAGCTTTCCAGTAGCCATTGCCGGCGGCTCGATTTGGTCGGTCACCATTGCGGTACTTTCGATCTCTTGGACTGAAAAAATACCATTCTTTCTGATACTTTCCAATTGTGGGGAAAGTAGCTATATAAAAAATTTCACAAAATTAAATTGAAGTATGAAAAAGTAGAAGATACATAATTCTATACACAGAAAGAAAGAAACTTTTGAGGATCAAGAAGAAACTTTAACCTCCTTCCAACAAGAAAGATTAGTCCTTTACCATCAATCTTTCAATGAAGCCAATGATAAAACACATATTCGGCCTTGAATGCAAAAGGGTAACCATTAAATTCAGAAAACAAACTAAGCAAAACCACCAAGAGAATCATTGAATTCAGCAAACAATTTTTTGTACAGAAAAATCGAATTCAGAAAACAAATTAAGAAAAAGCACCAAGAGAATTTATGCTGCGTAATGTATCAGATTTAACCATTGAAGTCAGGAAATGAAGAAAAAACACAATGAGAATTGATGCTATATATATATGTAATATATAGATAAGTATATGTACATATAAATTACCAGATTTAACCACTGGATTCAGAAAATAAAACAAAAAAAAAAAAAGAAAGAAAAACACACATATAACACAAAGAAACAACCATTGATGCTGTAATATGTCAAATTCAAAATCAAAAAGTACATATATCAGAATAATTCACAATTAAAAAGTTAAAAAAAAGGTATAATTCAAAATTAAAGAGTAAAAAAAAAAGTTTCCTGTGTATATGCGTTCGTTTGTTCATGTGTAAATACGTGTATGTATATATATATATATATATATATATGATGCATACACAGAACCTGAAAGATCATCGGGGGTGAACTTGTATACTTCAACGTCCATGATCATATTTGGCGGAAGACGCATATTCTTGACTTTTGGACGCAGATAGTCTAACACAAGTTCTTCATCGTCGGGCTTGAAGCGATAACCAGGAGGAAAGGAGGCAAAATAAGCCTCAAGCTCGCCGTAATTATAAGTCTGATCTGCATGGTTAAGAAAACCCTTGTTCGCGGCTGCAGAAGAATCAGAACCATCACCAACTACGTCTACTGGGCTGTTCACAAAGGTTTTACTTAAATTCAGTTGCTGCTGGTCCTCCATGGTTAGACTTTGTTAAGTTTCTTTGAAAAATAAAAACAGTTTTGGCGGAAACAAGATTTGCACTGTAAATTATATAATATGGGGGAGGAACAGATTTTTTATCATTATTTTTCTCTGAGGAGATAAATTAGATTTGTATTTAAATAGATAAATTAGAATGATATATTTTTTTAATAAAATATTTTATTTTTTTAATCTTAAATGATAAGTATTACAAGATTGTTTCAATCACATATATATATATATATATATTTTTTTTTTATTGCTATCTAAATATAAATAAAATATCTAAATAATAAATCTTACCCCAGTTTTTTTATCTTTTTTTTTTCTTGTAATAATAATAACAGTAATTATTATTATTATTTTCATATAATAAAAATTAGAAAATAACTTATATTAAATTTTCAATTGTTAATAAATAAGTCACTTTTAAGTTTCGATTCTGGTTTGATTTAATTAGATTCTTCTCCGTAAAATTTTATAAATTTAACATACAAGAAGGATTTGATAATTTTATTTTGGATGCTGAGCTTGGAGAGATCCCTCTGCTCAGTTCATCATCTACTCTACTAGTTCGGTGAATCTATTTATTCTAATCTTGGGTTTTGAACATTTTATCATTTTTGTCAACTTCAATCGTTTATTTGGGGAAGGACTTACATTGACAGGAAGTACGTGTAAAAGGGCATTCCATTCTTTGGATCTTCTTCCTGTTTCCTTAAGTTTCAAACATCAGATTATTCTCTTCCGTTTCCTGTGCTGACTGTTGGTTCATCTGATGATGTAATTGTCATGTTTGCATCTCCTCCACCCTCAAACCCAGAATAAGAACAAAAATGAAAGTTTGGAAAGATAGAACTCATACTTGAGAAATGGTTGGGGGCATTTAGCTTTTGCTCAATGCTTTTTTCATAAGAAAAGTTTGCACCATTTCAACAAGATCTTCCCCTCCACATATGCTTTCTAAATGAAACAAAACATACAATCCAGCAGCTAGAGTACAAAAATGCTCTGGAAAAAAACATTACTCCAGAACAAAAGTACAAAATAAGACAAATTTCTTTTGACATATTAATCGAAAAAAAAGGGTAGGCTAATGGTTGATGTAAAATGTTAATTCGATGAAAGGAGACTCAAATCCTTCATGGAACTTAAAATCCTAACTTCGTGATATAACTGTCAACACTTCATAGAACATGAGATGATTATGTCCTCATTTCCTCCAAAGGGAAATTAAAGAGGATTACATTCATTATGCCTTGACGGTATGGATGACCTCTACTTTCTCTCCGTACCTCATCTAGTTCATCACTGCAAGATATACACCAGGATTTTAATCGCTAAATTAGAATATAAGTCACATGAAAATCAATGGATCATCCTTAATAGGGATAGAAAAATTACAGCATAGTTGATATCAATTATCACAGCAGGTAAGCATTCCATTAATTTTTCTCAAAATTTGAGAATTGAAAGAAGATTAAGATGGTAAGCTGCACATTTCCCTAATGACACTGCTGGACGGTAGGTGCTTAGTTTAAAACTAAATCACTTTCTTATACTGTAACAGGAGAATATGGTCTGCTAGAGATGTTCTACCTGTTCTAGGCTTCACAATATGTAGTTTACATACATGGTTAAATCAGACTACTTTAGATTCTTGCAAACTGAGTTCTGTAGCACCAGCCTGGGTTTACCATTCTATGGAGTTAATTTAATCTTTCTTATTTCCACTTCTCTTATTTTACTTTTTGTTGTTAAAGTACTTCCCTATACACACCATTATCAGGCATTGAAAATTTCAATAAACAAGAAGGTGAACGTTCAACTTCAATCGCTAACACAATCATATTACTGACTTCTGTTTCCCTTTTGAGGGACAGTACATTCAAATACTACCTTTTTCACTGCAATAGGCCATATATAAATGACAAAACTTTTCTATAAGACATATTATGAAGTTGACATGGTAAATGCTTGTAATTAAGGAGAGAAACAAAAGTCTATAGTATTCTTACCTTCACTTTCTTCCCTTTTGATGAACTCTCTGATTTGACATTCATATCTTTCTTCCTCGCCTCTGTCAAGGTATTGTTTTGTAGCCTTGTGATTTTTTCCCAAATGCTCACACATTTTTTGTCGTTAATACTCTCACTGTCCACAGGAGCATATGAAGAGGACTCTTGCCATTCCCTTCCATTTCCTCTCTCTTATACTTACTATCATTAATATCATGATTCACGGCAGCTCCCCTACCATTTTGACCCCTCTCTTTCCTATCTTCTTTTTCCTCCAGTTTCCTTGCGCCATTCCTTAGTTCCATCAACATCACTCTTGATGGCAACTCCACTATTCCTTTTACCCCTCTCCTTCTTACCTCCCTGATTCCTCCTCGTGCTCTTCTTGTTATCATAATCCATAAAATCCGCTTCATCACTCTCATTCTCAATCCATCATTCTTCTTCTTATCACCATCTCCCAAAAAAATTTCCAATCCATTATCTGCCCTCAATCCTCACCCACTCAGGCTCCTTATAAATGCTCATTCTATATATTATTGTTATTTTTCTTCAAAATTTTTTTTTTGCTACATGTCAGTTTGATCTGCAGAAAGGAGACAAATATGAAATGATGGATTTTGTCAGTGCCTTACTAGAGACTCTCCTGCTACACATCCTCCTATTTTTGCCCACAAAAGATGCCATCAAAACCAGCGTGTTATCCAAAATATAGAAGCCCCTTTGAACCTACCTCCTACGTATCAAAATCCACCGTTCTAATTTCAGCGAGAGTGTGTTTAGCAAAATACGATACAAATCAATGTATAAAACTTTACTGCTATGCAAAGCTCTCAAGCTCCAGAAACTCTCTCTTGATCTTCCACAAGTTTCATCTGGCTCCTTTCCTCACTTATCAAATTGTTGGAAATTGTTACTAAATATCATATGGAGGATTTGTCTCTAAGTTTGTCCAACTTTCAGCTGCCTTAATACTGCTACATGAATTCAGTTTTCTCAAAATTAAGTTTGTGTAATGGCATACACTTACTTGATACCTTGTCTTGGACACCACTGAAGATTTTGAAAATTTTCGTTACTACTATATATGACAGTTTGTTGACAATACTTTTACTTGATTGTCATGTTTTGAGTGTTTAAAGCTGTTTAACTATGGATATAGCGACAGTGAGCTAAATATTACTTTTGGTTCATTGAAAGAGTTGGTGTTACAATCTCCTGGTGGTGAGGAGGGTGAATTTCATATTCGTGCCCCAAATCTTCTGGAGTTAAGCCTGTATGGGTATTGCTTTTGGAGATTTAGATTGATGAATGTGTCATCTTTGGTAGCAGCTGATCACTCCCTTTACAAAGAAGAAGTACCATATGAATATGACGAAAAACCTTAAAAACATAGAGAAGAAGTATCATATATATTTGTGTACATGTAGGAACAGAGATGTATTAAGAGAAAGATAAAGCATTGCACTAATACAAACCTCGTAACATTCACATAAATTGCAGTTGATTGTTAACTTCAACAGGTGAATGGAACTTCGTAGCAACTTTTCTAAACCAGCAAGTATGTACCTTGTGAACCAAGTATGGAGAGTTACACTTATGCACTCTAACAACAGAGTAAGAGAACTTTCCATCTCTAATATTGATAGCAGCTGGAGGAGGCAACAGAAGACAAAAGAATTAGACAATACATTCTGAAACATAGAGATGCATCTATTTAGGCTATGTTTAGAACAAACTTATATTTGTGTTGAATTCATTTATAAATGTGAACTAATGTTAACACAAGATAATAGTATAAATTTAAACTAAAATGATAAAAAAATTTGAGCTCCTCTTATCATCACTTAATAGAAGTTATACTTCTCCTCAATAAACTAAGTGTCGCTTTGCAAATGCATTCTAGGTAATTTGTTCTACAAATAGTCTTAATAAAATATGCATGCGCTATTTATAATCCATCAAGAGGGAGAAAAAAAAACAAAAAAAAAGCCTGCCTAATTAGAGCCTAGAGGAATAAAATGATTTACGATGCTATAATAGATTCAAGTCTATAGAGAAACTTACACGAAGGTAACAAGAGCGCAAACAAAGTTTTTGAACATGACGTAGCTTTTCAAAATAGCCCACTGCCATGTCCTTAAGGTTTCACTCATATTCATATGGTACTTCTTCTCTGCAAAGGGAGAGATCAACTGCTACGAAAGATGACACATCCATCAATCTAAATCTCAAAAAGCAACACCCATGCTAGCTCAACTCTAGAAGATTTGGGACGCAAATCTTAAATTCCCCCTACTCACAACTAGGAGATTGTAACACCAACTTCTTCAACGAACCAGAGGTAATATTTACTTCACTGTCGCCGGATCAGTAATTGAACAGCTTTAAACACTCAAGAACAGGACAGCCAAGTAAAAGCATTGTTAAAAAATTATCATATATAGTAGTAACGGAAATTTTCAGAACCCTCAGTGCTGTCCAAGGTAAGTGTCAGGTAAATGTATGCTAGTACACAAACTCAGTTTTGGGAAAACTGATCATGAAGAAATATTTAGGTAGTTGAAAGTTGCACAAATTTAGAGACAGCTCCTGAACATGATATTTGGCGGCAACTTCCAACAATCTGATAAGGGAGGAAAGGAGCCAGATGAAACTTGTGGAAGATCGAGTGAGACTTTTTGGAGCTTGGGAGCTTTGCATAGCAGTAAAGTTTTGCACATTGATTTGTATCGTATTTCACTAAACACATTCCCGTTGAAATCAGAACGATAGATTTTGATACATGGGAGGTAATTCCAAAGGGGCTTCCATGTTTTGGATAACACACTGGTTTTGATGGCACATTTTGTGGGCAAAAACGAGAGAGTGTGTAGCAGGAGAGTCTCTAGTAAGGCGCTGATGAAATCCATCATGGCATATTTGTCTCCTTTCTGCGAATCAAAACTGACATGGAGGTAATAAAAATTTTTTTTGAAAAAAAAAAATAACCATTATATATAAAGAAAAGCACAGAGGGGTTGCATCCCCTGTATAAAGATATTTACATGGTTAGCAAAAAATCAATAAAGTCCACATTAGCTAACAAAGTTAGGTGTGTCTTTATGTAATTAGCCGTGCATATCACTATAGTTTCAAACCATCAATTATTAAAAAAACAAGCACAACAACAAAAGATTACAGGATAGGTAGAAACTGTTAGCAATGCTTAATCTACTATCCTCGTTCTACTATAAACATAGCAATCTTCACATGCCTTTATCCTCAAGTATTTGTGTAAACATCATATTATTCATCATGTCACACATTCATTCGAAGCCTGGTAAAAACGTGAAAGGGATATTCATTATATCCTCAAAGTAACTGTTTCATGCTTTTATTCACAATCACTGCAAAACTAAAGGACCTAAGGTGAAGTAGATTATACCTATGCTGGTGGCTTGGTGAAAACAAAAGTCCCTTTCTCTTTCTTTGTCTCCTGAAAGATATTTTTGTTCGAACTTTCTGCTCAGTCTCGCTCTGTGGTCGAATGCTCACTCCTGATTTTTTTCTTCTCCTTGTGTTGCTTTCCCTTCTTCTATACACATTTCTTCACATCCAGCTTCTTGGCTTCGCAATCCTCCCACCCTTCTTCCAGTCATTTGCTTCGATTCAGTTATTCGTTTCTGAGATTCTAGCAGGTTCAAAACCGCCTTTCTCTCCTCCACATTTCTGTTATGCCGAGGCGCTTCTGAAGATTCCCTTCACGCGTATTTGGAACGAAGAAGGGAGGCGGTTCTCCGTTTTCTCCAATAGTAAGAATACTTCAAATAAATAAACTTCACCTGAGCACCATGAAAATTGTGTTTCTTGGACTGCTCCTGATTCTTCCACCGCTTCTCACTCACTTAACCCTCTTTGTTCGACCCTCTGCAAGGGGTAACCTTCAGCCGAAGAGGTCGGCTAGGGCTGGAATTTTTAGATAAATTCATGTAAAATAACAATTTTATAATAAATTATTTATTTCATATTAATATTTAATTGTTTAGTATTATTACTCTTTAATACAAAACTTGTTGTAATTTAATAATAATTTCTTAAATATGCTTTATTTAAAAAATAAAATGAAAAGAGTATTATTAATTATTTAATAAAATCAATTATTATTATTAATTTATAGAATCTAAATGACTAAATATGTATAATAATTATATTTCAATTGTTTTTAAAAAATTAAACAAATAACTAATTTTCATCCCCCAGCTATATGACTTATAAGTTTACAAACTACAAATTTTTAAAATATTATTCTAAAAATTTTTAATTTATCACAAATGCATAAAAAAACTAAAATTTTGTAAACTAAAAGATATAAACTTTTTTTAAAAAATATATAACTACACGCTTAAATTAGTATGAATTAATTATAAATATAAATTAATTATTTAAATAATATTTAAGTTAATTTTGTCATCTTTAATCTATCAAAAATAAAAAATATATATAATATTTAAGAATTAATAATCAAGAAATATATTCTAATTTAATAAATTCAATTAACTTTTACATTTCTTTTTTTTCATGATAAGTTGAATAAAAAAGAAATTATCAGGTAATTGAATAAAATATTTCAATATAAGAAGCAACGTTTTTAGAAAGTCTCTAAATGAAATTAAACAGTAATATTCTTCAAATTTTAATTAAAAAAATATTTTGATTGTATAATTTGTTAGAATAATTTTTTTTTTAAATTCGTAAATTTGTAAAAATTAAACATACATATCGTACTGAATTAAAGAAAAATATAAACAGAAGCGTACTTGAATCCATCGCAGAAGATTTGTTCGCGTCCGGCAGTAGGATCTTCTGAATTAACACAACATCTTATAACTAATTTTTTCTGGTGACGAGATTTAAAAAAAAAAAATAACAACCTTATAATTTGAAAATCATAACCACTTTTTATATCGACTCACTTTTACAATTCTCATTTCGCCAATTATAAAATAAAAATATTACAAAAAAATTATTTGCACATTACAAATCCATATTTAAACCTGATGCATTAAGATCCAATATTATTTAACTATATAAGATCACTTTTAAATAAGTCTCTTAAATTGATAGCATGATACGCATACCAATGTTTACATTAAACCCACACGTTAGAAAAAATCTAATAATCTCTCACTTGACCTTTATGTGACACCTTAATTATGCATTAATAACCGTAAGAATATTCATAATTGTGCTATCAATACCTAAATGTATCACCAAATAATCTTGTCCATCAATCATAAAGACATATGATCAAAGTAATTTTCGCTATAACTAAATAACTAAACCCATTAATGGTCACATATATCAATATAACCGAACGACATGGATCAAGCATTGATGTGCAGTATGAAAATTACACACTATGTGATCTAATCATACCTATTTCCAACTGATCTTGCCTTCTCCTTAGTGAGATTAACTGTCAGAAAATTTAGAGATAATAATATATATAAACATAAATGCAAAAAACAAAAACTTAAATGAAACCATCGATACATATACCAAACCAAAGTACATAATT
This sequence comes from Carica papaya, assembly GCF_000150535.2. Next base: position 759,690 of record NW_019014598.1, read on the forward strand.
TATGACATATCTTACAAAATAAATGCAACTATGTTACAAGACTCCCATTGGAACTACACATCATTTAGGGATACAATACCTATATGAGAAGTGTGTTCATGAAAGATCTTTGATGGTAATCCCTTAGTGAGCGAGTCTGCAATCATGGAGTTTGTTCTAATGTACTCTATCGATATCTGCTTACTTTGAACTCTTTCTTTAATAATGAGGAACTTAATATCTATATGTTTTAACTTCGTTGAACTCCTGTTGTTGTTGGAATACATAACTGCATATTTATTGTTACAAAACTTTAATGGTCTTTCTATGCCATCAAAAATATGCAGTCTGGTGACAAAATTTTGCAGCTATATTTCATGATTGGATGCCTCATAACAAGCGACAAACTTTACTGTCATAGTAGAAGAGGCTACAAGTGTTTGTTTAGCACTCTTCCAGAAAATAGCTCTTTCAATAAGTAAATATAGTGTGATGTAGATTTTCTACTGTCTTGACATTTGGCAAAATCAGAATCAAAATAACAAATATCTCCAACTGATATGACCTCTTGTATATGAGCATATAACTTTTTATTCTCTATAGATACCGCGTAATATGTTTGACTGCTTTCTAATTATCCATACCTGAATTGCTTAAATATCTACCTAACATTCCAATAATGTACGTAATATCTAGACGCGTACAAACATGTACACACATAAGACTCCCTATAGCAGAAGCATAAGGAATTTTTTGCATCTCTATAATCTCTAAATTATTCTTGAGGTATTGACTTAGAGTAAACTTGGCTCTTTTAGATATAGGGGTGTTTCCTGGTTTACAATCCTGCATGTCAAACCTTTTAAGAATCTTTTCGATATAGCTATTCTGTGATAATCCAAGAATACCTCGAGAGCGATCTCAGTGTATCTGGATCTCTAATATAAAAGAGGCATCCCTAAGATCTTTCATCTCAAATTTCATTGTCAGAAATCTTTTGGTTTCGTGCAATAAACTTATATCACTGCTGGCAAGCAATATGTTATCAACATATAAAACCAGAAAAATATATTTATTCTCACTAAACTTATGGTATACACAATCTTCTACTAAATTCATCTCAAAATTAAACGAGATGATGATTTGATGAAATTTGTGATACCATTGACGGGAAATATGTTTTAGTTCATAGATAATTTTTTTTAGTTTGCAAACTATTTGTTGTGCATCTTCAGATACAAAATTTTCTGGTTGCACTATATAAATTGTCTCATCAATGTCACAATTGAGAAATGTTGTCTTAACATCCATCTAATGTAACTCAAGATCAAAATGTGACACTAAAGTTATTATAGTCCTGAAAGAGTCTTTCAACAAAACTAGAGAGAAAATCTTTTTATAATCGATGTCTTCTTTTTGTATAAAGCCCTTAGCGACAAGACGGGTCTTGTACCTATCCACATTACATTTCGAATCTCTCTTGGTCTTAAATATCTATTTTCAATTATTAAGTTTCGCATCCTTAAGTAATGAGACAAAATTCTAAACGTCATTGTCCTTCATGGACTTTATCTCTTCATTCATGACATCAATCCACCTATGAGAGTTAGAACTTTCTATGGCTTGATAGAAGTTGATATGATCATCTTCTACCGTGCCAATATCAAACTCATGTTCTTGGAGATATACAATATAATCATCTAGTATTGCACTTCTCATCTCTCTTGTGGATCTCCTTAATGGCATAAGTTTTTGAGGGTGTGAAGTTTGTGCTTCAAGAATAGTTTCCTAAATAAGAACGGGAGATACTATGACATTGTCTTGATTTGGAGTTGCTTCTTAAACAATAGTAGGTATAAGAACCTGATCCTGATCATTGTCAATAGCACATAAGGAAATAAGAATATTGCCCATTCATCTTCAAAAACAAGGTCACGAACTCTTTCTCCCCCTGCAAACTCAATATCTTCAAAGAACTAAGCATTTTTCGTCTAAAAAATTATCTTAGTAGTGGGATCATAAAACTTATAATCCTTATATCCCTTAGAATAACAAACAAAATAACAACTAATAGTCTTGGAGTCCAGTTTATTTTCTTGTGGCCCATAAGGTCTAACCTCAGCTGGATATCTCCAAATGTGCAAATGTCTCAAACTAAACTTCTGACTCGTCCAAAGCTCATAAGGGGTCTTTGTAGTTGCTTTAATTGAAACTCTGTTGAGTAAATATGTTGCGGTCTTTAATACTTCTTTCTAGAGTGATTCAAGTAAGGTAGAATGACTAATCATACTCCTTACCATATCCTTAAGTGTTCTGTTTTGCTTTTCAACAACATAATTTATGCTAGGAGAACCTGGCATGGTGTACTGTGGGACGATACCGCATTCCTCTAGGAATCGAGCAAATAGTCTTGGACACTATTCACCTGATCCGTCAGATCTAGTATAGTATTCACCACGACGATCAGATCTAACAGCCTTAATCATTTTGTTAAGTTGATTCCCAGCTTCTACTTTAAAATTTTTGAACACATTTAGGGACTGAGACTTCTCATAAATTAAATATAAGTATCCATATCTTGAATAATCATATATGAACATTATGAAATATTGTTGATCATTCCAAGAAGCCGTAAGGAATGGTCCACAAATATCTGTATGAATGAGTTCTAATATGTTCATAGCTCTGTTGGCACTTAATCTCTTAAGATTTTTTTGTTTCCCCTTGATACAATGAATACATCTATCAAAATTTGAAAAATCAAGGGGATCTAGAATTTCATATGACACAAGTTTCTCAAATCTCCTTTGAGAAATGTGACTAAATCTCTTGTGCTATAAAGAAGTTGAATCCTTCTTGTTTAATTTTCTATTTATACCTCTTTTACTAACATGTAAGGATTCATTATAAGAAGCAATTGTATTAAGCAAATAAAGATTATCATGTACTGATAAAGAACCAGAACCAACCAGATTTGAATTAAGAAAAAAACTAAAATTTTCACTTCCAAATGAATATGAATAGCCAAATTTCTCTAATACAGAGACTGAAATGAAATTTCGTCTAAATGACAGTATAATAAAAGTCTCTTCTAAATCTAAATAAAATTTAGTTCTTAACAACAATCTAAATTTGCCAATTGCTTCCACCTCGACTAGTTTGCCATCGCCAATATAAATGAATCTGGCATCATCACTTGGCTTGCAATAATGGAGGCAACCTTGCATAGACACATTGATGTGAGTTGTGGCACCAGAATCTATCCACTAGGTATGTGTAGGTAAAAAAGTTAAATTAACCTCAGAACAAACAAAATTAAGAAGCATACCTTTCTTTGCACGCTACACATGATAATTAGTGCATTGCTTCTTTTGGTGTCTCGGAGCTTTACAGAAAAAACAAACATTTTTCGTCTAAACCTTTTATTGCTTCTTCTGTTGTATTGAAACTGCAACAAATTTACCTATTTTCTTTTTCTTGTTCTTCTTATTCTTTGAGATCACTGCTAAATGAGCACTCTCTGTCCCCTCAAACTTGAGCCTTTTCTCTTCTTATACATAATGTGAAATGTGTTCATTCAGATTCTAAGATTCTTTCTGACAGTTACGTGTCATCTTAAAATGATTAAACTATGGTGGAAGATAAATCAAAACAAAGTACACAAGTACTTCTTCTGACAATTCCACTCTAAGTGTTTTGAGCTTTACATGCACATGTGACATCTCTATTACGTGCTCTCTAATGTTTTCATTTTCCTTATACTCATGGAAATAAGAGTCGATAGAAGTGTACATGCCTCGGCCTTATCACTTCTGGCGAAACATTGTTATAGATAATTAATAAAATCTCTAGTTTTTGTGATCTCATCGAACATAGTGCCCCAAAAAACATATAGAATGGCCTGTTCCATAACTAACATACTCATACGATTTAACTGATCCCATCTTTCAAACTCATTCTTTTCATCAGGGGTGCTGTCAAGATTAATTGGATTGGGTTGATCAACTCTTAAAGCCCAATCTAGATCTATAACTCTAAGCACAATTTGAACAATATTCTTCCATTGCTTGAAATTTGTGTCGTTCAACATTAGAATGAAATTAACATTTGCGGTGATAGTTCTAGTAGAAAAGGAAACTGAACAGAAAACATATAAAAAATAAATTAATTAATACTCACATAAAACTGTAAATCATAAAATTTAATAATGAATTTTAAATAAATGTATATTCTCATATCAAGATACCGAGCACTCTATTAATACTTTATCTTTGGACAGAAAATTAACTCATAAGTAATACCCTATAGCAGTAATTAAATATAGACAATAGAAATAGATCAAACAATAAACCTTCATTTTGACCGATTTAAAGTTCACATGTCATACTAAATAACCGTCATATATTCATTACCTTAAATATGGAATGCAATAATGTTAATCTTCCTTCATGCCGATTAACATTTACATAAATTACACCCATACAATTATCTACATTATGAAATAAATAAATTATCCAAAAAAATGTCACTTTGGTGACATGTTGTGTAATTAAATTATTTCAATATGTATATTCACTTACCAATATTAAAATTTAAAATTAAAACCAAATTTAAACTGAATTAAAAAGAAATTAAAACTATTTTTTTAAGTTGATCATTGACCGGTCAAAATCAGGATTGATCGTTGACTGTTGACCGATCAACCGTTGATCGGATCGAGTCAACATTCGTTGGGTCTAGTTCGGGTTAGGTCCAGCCTAAACGGATCTGGATTTTGGGTCATCCGAATGGGCTCTCCTTGTCCTTCATTTTTTTTTTCTTACGTATCAAGCCCACATCAATAAATTTAAAAATAGAAAATTAAACTACCCAGCCCAAAACCCTTTTCCCTTTTAATTTTGAATATAAAATTAAACAGTAAATTAAAACTTATGCATGTAACGGCCGCCTTTAATTTTTTTTTTAAAACTGAATTAATTGCTAAAAGTAACGGCTAGAAATTTCAAGCCATTATGGACTAAATTTGCAGCCGTTTCAGCTGCTGAACGGTTGCTGAACTGCCAGATTTTCTTAATCATGTAGTGGCGATCGGCCGTTACTCTATTTTTTTTTTCTTGCTTCATATATATATATACATACATGTTTAAAAAATATATATATACATATATAATACTTAACTTAATATATATTTCTTAATTTTCTGTATATATTTTCAACTAAATAAAATAGAATCAAAAATCTAAAATTTTGAATCTGAGTCCAAAATTACATAATAATGTAAAAAAAACTTTTTAAAAAATTCAATAAGGGAAATGACTGTAATACCAAATGTTAAAATAAAATTTATTTTCAAATAAGTAGATTTGTAAAAATTAAATATACATTTTCGTACTGAATTAAAAAAAAATATAAGCGAAAACGTACTTGAATCCATAGCAGAAGATTTGTTCGCGTCCAGTGGTTGAATCCTCCAAATCAACACAGTGCCTTGTAACTAGTTTTTTCTGGTGATGAAATTTCAAAAAAATAAAATAACAACTTTATGATTCGAGAACCATAATCGTCTTTTATATCGACTAACTTTTACAATTCTCATTTAACCTATCATAAAATGAGAATATTACAAAAAAGATATCTGCACATTACAAGCTCATACTTAAACCTAATGCATTAAAGCTCAATATTGTTTAATCATATTTGATTGCTTTTAAACGAACCCGTTAAATTGGTAGCCTAATATGCATACCAAGATTCACATGAAGCCCACACATTAGAAAAAATCCAACATAATTAACATTAGAGAACAAAAATTTAGTAATAATAATAATGTATTTTCTAAATAAATTATAAGAAATAATTACTTGGGTGCAGAATTCCATTTCTGAAAGCTCCATCAATAGGTTCCCATATAAACTCCATCCACATAGTACAAAAGTGTAACTCTCAATATTTGGTTCACAAGATACGTACTTTACATAATTGACAATTGATTGTTAACTTCTCCAGGTAAGGCGAACTTGTTAGCAGCTTTTTTAGACCAACAACTATGGATGTTATGAACGAAGTATTTAAAGTTATACTTTTGCACTCGAACAGCAGAGTAGGAGAACTTTTCATCTCTGATATTGAGAACAGCTGAAGGAGGCAAAATAAGACAAAAAATTAGGCAATACATTTTGAAACATAGAGATGCATCTATATTTAGCCTATTTTTAAATCAAACATATATTTGTGTTGAATTCATTTACAAATGTGAACTAATTTTAACTACAAGATAATGATAAAAATTTAAACTAAAATGATAAATATTTTTGGGCTGTTAGGAATTTCATGTACTCTTATGAATTTGAATCTTATCATCACTTAATATAATTTATACTTTTTCTCAGTAGATTAAGTGTAGATTTGCAAATGCATTCTAAATAAATTATGCATTTGTTCTATAAATAGCCTTAATAAAATATGCATGCACTACTTCTAATCCATCAAGAAGGGAAAAGAAACATGCCTTATCAGAGCCTATAGGAATAAAATGATTCACAGTGCGATAATAGATTCAAGTCTATAGAGAAAGTTATACAAAGGTAATAACAACACAAAAAAAGTTTCTGAATGTGACATTGCTTTTCAAGATAGTCCACTCCATGTCTTAGAGGTTTTTCAAGTATCCATATGGTACTTCTTCTACGCAAATGGAGAGATCAGCTAACCAAAGACGACACATCTATTAATCTAAGTCTCCAAAAGCAATTCCCATTTAGGCTCAACTCTAAAAGATTTGGAGCACAAATCTTAGTTTCCCTCATGAAACTAATAAGAGATTGTAACACCAACTCCTTCAACAAACCATAAGTAATATTTAATTCAATGTTGACATCAAAGTAATTGTCCAGCTTTAAAAACTCAAGAACTAGACAACCAAGTAAAAGCATTATTAAAAAATTATTGCGTACATAAGTAAGTGAAATTTTTAGAATCCTCAGTGTCATCTAAGATAAGGTATTAGGTAAATGATGGCCAAAACACAAACTCAGTTTTGAGATAATTGAATTCATGTAAAAGTCTTTAGGTAACTCAAAGTTGCACAAATATAGAGATAGTTTCTCCACATGATAGTCGATGACAAATTGTAGCAATTTGATAAGGGGAGGAAAAGAGTTATATGGAACTTCTAGAAGATCAAGAAAAAGTTTATGGAGCTTGAGAGCTTTGTATATTAGTAAAATTTTGTGCATCGATTCATATTGTATTTCATTAGACACGGTCCTGTTGAAATCAGAACGGCAGATTTTTATGCGTGGGAGATGAATCTAAAGACGCTTCTATGTTTTACATAATGTGCTGATTCTAATGGCACCTTTTGTGGGTGAAAACGAGGGGATGCGTATCTAGAGACTCTTAGGTAAAGTGTTGATAAAATCTATCATGGCGTATTTATCTCATTTATGCGGATCAAACTGACATTTAAATTAACAGAAAAAACAAAAGAAAAATAAAAATTATATACAAAGCACAAAGGGATTGCATTCCTTGTGTAAAGATATTTACATGGTTTACAAAAGATCAATAAAGTCTATTGTAGCTAACAAAGTTAAGGTGTGTCTTTATGCAATCAGCCGGGCATATCACTAGAATTTCAAACCATCAATTATTAAAAATAAAATGAAACAACAGAAGATTATAGGATAAGAACTAAGGTAAATAGGGAAGTAAATGATACAACTAAGAATTCTGTAAGAGATAAAGAGGTTAAACTAAACCATTTAAACAACCTCTTATTATTTTACCACATCTAGTTTTTCTTTCCTACCTAACTACAACTTTAAGTTTATTTGCATGACCAAATACCAACACAGTGAATCATCAAGCCAAAGTTCCACTAAGATGACATTAAAACATGATGAAAATATAGGTCATATGGGAGCTGTAAGTTTTTTATTTCTCTTCATATCCTAAATTATTAGAAACACTTTATTTAAATTTACAACCTCCTAATCATTTTGCAATACTTTCTACTAGAATTTCAAACCATCAATTATTAAAAATCAAGAGCAGTAACAAAATATTACAGGATAGAAACAAAGGTAATCAGGGAAGTAGATGAGATAAGTAAGAATCATTCAAGAGAGAAAAAGGTTAAACTTAAACGTTTTAACAACACCTTATTATTTTACCACATCTGGTTTTTCTTTCCCGCCTAACTACAACTTCAAGTTTATTTGCATGACTAGATATAAACACAATGAATCATCAATCCATAATTCCACTAAGATGACATTGAGACATGATGAAAATATAGGTCACCTGTGAGCTGTAAGTTTTTTGTTTCTCTTTGTATCCTGAATTGTTTGAAACACTTGATCTAAATTTACAAACTCCTAATTATTTTACAACTGTTTCTACTAAGCCAAACATGTTCTCCAAAAAAGTAGCCTACATTTTAAATCTATCATTGTTTTCTAATTTATAAACTAAATTTATATCCAGTAAGAGAAAATGTTTTTTTGTGATTTAGAGCTCTCAATATCACATCACAAGCGCACACAAATATTATAGGATAGGAAATAAAGTAATTAGGAAAGTAGAAGATACAATCAAAAATCTTTTAAGAGAGAAAAAAGGTTAAACTAAATTGTTTCAACAACCCTTTATTGTTTTACTACATCTGGTTTTTCTTTCCAGGTTAACTTCAACTTCAAGTCTATTCACATGATTAGATACTAACACAATGAACCATCAGTTCACTATTCCACTAAGATGACATTGCATGACAAAAATATAGGTCACCTGTAAGCTGTAAGTTTTTTGTTTCTCCTCGTTTCCTAAATTGTTATAAACACTTAATTCAAATTTACAAACTCCTAACTATTTTGTAACATTTTTTGCTAAGCCAAACACGTGCTCCACAAATATAGCCTATATTTCAAATTTATCATTGTTTTATCATTTACAAACTAAAGATATGTCTAGTAAAGTAAAATCTTTTTATCCTTTATGCAATCTTTCACAATTACTAAGAACATTTACATAACACTGTTAGCAATGATTCGTATAAACATCATATTCCACATTTTAAATTATTAGAAATACTTGATTCAAATTTACAAACTCCTAATCGTTTTGCAAAAGTTCCCGCTAAGCCAAACGTGTGGTCCACAAAAGTAGCATACATTTCAAATTTATCACTGTTTTCTAATTTACAAACTAAAGATATGTCCAGTAAGATAAAATATTTTAATGTTTTACGTTAACTCTGACAATTGCCAAGAACATTTACATAACACTATTAGCAATGATTTATATAATTATCATATTAACATTTGACTTAAATTTACAAACTCCTAACGTTTTGCAACAGTTTTCGCTGAGCCAAACATGTGCTCCACAAAAGTAGTGTACATTTCAAATTTATCACTATTTTTTGATTTACAAACTAAAGATATGTCCAGTAAGAGAAAATGTTTTTATGTTTTATGTTAACTTTAAAAATTACAAAAACATTTACATAACATTTTTAGCAATGATTTGTATAAGCATCATATTCCACATCTTAATTTGTTATAAATACTTTATTTAAATTTACAAACTCCTAATCATGTTAAAACACTAAGCCAAACATGTGCTCCACAAAAGTAGCTTACATTTTAAATTTATCACTGTTTTTTTATTTACAAACTAAAGATATGTCCAATAAGAGAAAAGATTAACTTTGACAATTGGTAAGAACATTTATATAACATTGTTAGTAATGATTTATATAAACATCATATGATCCATCATATTCCACATTCATTGAAACATTAGAAAATGCATGAAAATGATATAGGAATACATCCATTATCCTCATTCTACTATGAACAGGGTAACTATGTCATGTTTTTATTCATAATCATTGCAAAACTGAAGGATCTAAGGTGAAAAAGATACTTCCTATGCTGGTGGCTTGGTGAAAATAGAAGACTCTTTCTCTTTCTTCATCTCCTACAAGATATTTTTCTTGGAATTTTCTGCTCAGTCTTACTCTTTGGTTGAATGCTCATTGCTGACTTTTTTCTTCTTCTTATTTAGCCTCTCTTTTTTGTACAAAATTCTTGTCTTCACAATCTTACAATCATTTACTTTGATTTTGTTGTTCATTTTTGAGATTTTAAAACGTCCTAAAT
>NW_019014598.1:779117-795159 GCF_000150535.2 Carica papaya
TTATTATTTAATTAAATTTTGAGCCTTTACAGTTAGTATTAGAGTCGTGTTCCTCGAAATCATTCCTTAGATAAAAGGTTAGAATAATTCAATACAACCTAAATCTCATCCATTTATTGTGAAATGTAGGTATTGGGACATGAGGAGAGGAATGCCCCACTAAATAGCGCAGCCCGGGAAGGATCGCTTCATGAGGATGTCGATCGACGCTTCGAGATGCTGGAGAGACTCATCTCTACCCAACAGACCCAGTAAGAAAGGAGGGAGCTATCTAATCATCCTCCACCACTGCCATAGTATAAGCGACCTCTACAACGAAAGGACCTAGTGCTATCATGGTACAACACTACTCCTCCACCATATCATTCGGCACCGCCACAATATAATCCGATGCCACCACCATACAACTAGGTGTCGTTATAGGGCCACCCGATCCCTCCCCAACATAATCTAGTCCCTTTTCAGCAGGACCCAGCTCCACCCATGATGGACTCGTGCTATATCAAAAGGTACAAAAGACTTAATTCATCTACTTTTGCAGAGGCATCCATTTTTGAAGAAGCTGAGTACTAGTTAGTAGAGACGGAGAAGGCCTTCGCAACTTTTGGTGTGATTTCTGAACTGAAGGTCATTCTTACCACTTATATGCTCGTGGGTGAGGCAGGGCGTTGGTGGCAACTGAAGCAGGCCACTCTATCTACCCCAGTCACCTGAGAACTGTTCCTGACAGCTTTCAGTGCTGAGTACATTTTAGAACACCTTCGGCATTTGAAGGAAATGGAATTTGCACACTTGGTCCAATGGGATATGTCAGTATCAGAGTATGCCCGAAAATTTCTAGAGTTATGTCGATACTCTCCTGAGAGCATGATTGATGAAGATAGAAAGTCAAGGAAGTTTGAGTGGGGTCTCCCCCCCTGAGATTAGAAAATAATTGTATATGTTTTAGTTGAGCACCTACTCAATAGTTTTGGCTAAGGCACAGCTGATAAAAAAGAAGCTCTGTATTTTTCCTCCAGTGGTGGGCAACCTCAGGCCCCCGGTTCCACATTGTAGGACAGCACCTACTGCGCCGAACTAGCTGAAAAAGAGATATATGCCTGCGACTCAAGCTTCTCTCCAAGCCCCGGCAACAGGACGTAGCAAGACTTGTCAGCACTGTGGCAAGGACCATGGGGATCGACTCTACTATCGCCTCAACAACATATGTCGCATATGCGCAAGTGCTTAACATTACACGAGAGAGTGCCTGTGGAATCAGAATCAGGCCAGACCTGTAGTCCAAGGCAAAGTCTATACCCTCACTCAACAGAATGTTGAAGCCAATCCATATGTGATACAGGATACGTACACTATTCGTTATCACCTTGCATATGTTTTAATTGATACTGGTGCTTCACATTCTTTTGTTTCACATCTTTTTACTAAAAATTTAAATGTGTTACCTGAAAGCCTTGATTCTGTACTATTTGTGTCTACACTTGTGAATGAGACACTATTAGGAGATGTTTTATATAAAACTCAGATCATAAAAATAACATGTAGAAAATTAAGTGTAGATCTGATAGCACTGGACACGGAATATTTTGATGTAATTCTAGGAATGAACTAGTTAATGGTGTATCACGCCACCGTGGACTATTTTCATAATAAGCTTGTATTCAACCTTCCTAAAGAAGAGTATTTCATAAATTAATAAAAGATTTAAATATTATTCACACATGGTAACTGCATTGTTTATCGAATGCCTTAACTCAGCTATTCTTTTCTATGTTAGGCAAACCTAAGAAAGAAATTTGCATTAAAGATATCCCTGTTGTCCGAGATTTTTTAGATGTATTCCCTGATGAACTACTAGGACTGTCAGTAGATCGAGAAGTTGAATTTATCATAGATCTTTAGCCTAGCACCCAGCCCATCTCGGTTACCCCATATTGAATGAGTCGTGTTGAAATGGAAGAACTGAAAAATAGATCAAAGAATTATAGGATAATGGGTTCATCCAGCATATTATATCTCCTTGGGGTGTTGAAGTCACGTTCACAAGGAAAGATGATGGATCTTTGAGGTTGTGTATTGACTACAGGGAATTGAACAAAATCACAATTAAGAACAAATACCCCCTCCCACGGATTGATAATTTTTTTGACAAGTTACAAGGTACTAAAATCTTCTCTAAGATTGACTTGTGCTCGGGATACCATTAGATAAAGATCAAGACATAAGACATCACTAAGACGACCTTCAAAATTCGATATGAGCACTATGAATTTTTTATCATGTTATTCGATTTAACCAATGCACCTGCGATCTTTATGGACTTAATGAATGGGGTCTTCAGGCCATTCTTGGATTAGTTCGTCATATTATTTATTGATGATATCCTGGTATATTCGAATGGCAGGGATGAACAGGCTCAGCATCTGACTCAGGTCTTATAGGTTCTTAGGAAAAAGAAACTATATGCAAAATTGAATAAGTGTGGGTTTTGGCTTGAGCAGACTTCCTTCCTAGGACACATAATATCAAAGGATAGAATATTAGTAAATTCTGATAAGATTGATACAGTGATGAGTTAGAAGCAGTTGACTTCGGTTGAGGAAGTTGAAACTTTTTTTTAGTATTACTGGTTATTACTGCAGGTTTGTAGAAAGGTTGTCAAGCATAGCTGCTCCCCTGACCCAACTTACGAAAAAAAAACGTCAAGTTTGAATGAAATAATAAATGTGAAAGGAGCTTTATAAAACTCAAGAAATGACTAACTATAACGCCAATCTTGGCTCTGCCGAATGGAACATGTGGATATATAGTATACAGTGATGCATCCTATCAAGGATTGGATTGCATTCTGATGCAACAAGGGAAGGTCATCGCTTATGGATCCAGGTAGTTAAAAACTCATGAGAAGAATTACCCCACCCACGATTTGAAACTTGCCGCCATTATTCATGCCTTGAAGACCTGGCACCACTACTTAAATGATGAGACATTTAAAATTTATACGGACCGTAAGAGTTTAAAATATATATTCATTCATAAGTATCTCAACATGCGCTAGAGGCGTTGGATAAAACTCTTTAAAGACCACGATTGTAAAATCTTATATCACCCGAGCAAAGGTAATGTTATAGGAAGAATGAAGGTATATTAGCTCACATAATAGTTTCTGACTACAGGATAATAAAAGCTACGCAGTAGATACAGCTTCAGGATTTAAAAAGGGTCATATGTCTGGCCCATCTAGTAGTCTAACTCGAATTAATTCAAAGAATAAAGGAAGTTCAACTGACTGATCCCACTTTAGCAACTTTCAAGAAGGATATAGAATAAGATTTAAATTTAGAATTTCGAGTCTCTGCTGATAGGTTGCTCAGGTTCCAAGACAGGTTATGTGTTCCAAATGACAGTGAATTAAAAAATGATATCATGACAGAGGCTCACAGCTCAAGGTTCACCATGCATTCGAAAAGTACTAAAATGTATCAAAGTATGTAACTTCGATTTTAGTGAAACAGGATAAAAAAAAGAAATTGTTGATTTCATCTCCAAGTACCTTGTATGTCAACAGCTCAATACAAAGAATCAACGCCCAGGCGGGCTACTTCAGTCATTACCAATCCCGAAGTGGAAATGGGAATATATCACCATGAACTTTATAATAGTTTGCCTAGGGCACACTTGGTGCATGACGCAATCTAGGTAATTATTGACTGACTCACTAAGTTATATTATTTCTGGCCATCTGAATGACTAATCCCTTAGACAAGCTAGTTAGAATCTATATTTAAGAGATAGTCAAGCTACATGGAGTTCCGGTGATAATAGTATCAGATAGGGACTCTAGGTTCATCTTTCGATTTTGGACAAGTTTTCTGTAAGCAACGGGGACAAAATTATCTCTTAATACAACATTTCACCCTCAGACATATGAACAATAAAAATGAACCATTCGCACATTGGAGGATATGCTCAAGGCTTATGTTCTAGATTTCAGAGGGGTTTTGTGATGACCACCTACCTCTGATAGAGTTTGCTTATAAAAATAATTATTAAGTAAATATTGGCATGGCTCTGTATGAGGCATTATATGGTCAACCCTGTAGACTGTTGATCTACTGGGAAGATGTGGGTGATAGGAAATTGATTGGCCCAGATCTCGTAGATGAGACCACAATGAAGATAGTTAAAATCAGGAAGAATATCTAGATAAATCATAGTAGACATAAAAGTTATGCAGACACCCGAATGAGAGATTTAGAATTTAAGAATAGCGATCGAGTGTTCCTTAAGGTTACCCCCTTTAAGGGTATCACTATATTTAGAAAGAGGGTGAAGTTAAACCCCCAGTTCATCAGACTGTTTAACATCTTAGATAGGATTGAGACATCCGCCCACAGGCTAGCACTACCTCCAGAACTATCCAGAGTCCATAATGTATTTTATGTGTCGGTGTTACACAAGTACAACCCCAACCCTCATATGCCTGGTCTTATCAGTCACTCCCACTCAATGAGAATTTATTGTACAATGAGGTATTGGTTGGTATTTTGGACTGGAATAGCAGAGTGCTCTGCAATAAAGAAATTTCCTTCATCAAGGTCTTATGGCAGAATCACTCGCAAGACGAGGCCACTTGGGAGTTAGAATCAGACTTCGGAACCCAGTATCCTCCATTTTTTTTAAGATAAGGAAGTTGTAACACCCGAACCCAGGATTTAGGCTTGGGATAATCAATATTATATTAATAATAAATTTAATTTTTTTAAAAAATTTTGAAAAAATATACATTTTAGGTGTATTTGAAAATAATTTTCAAAAGTTATGGAAAAATTGAAAATAAGAAATGACTTATTTGAAAAGAAAATTAAAAACTGAGGCAAAAGTAAAAAATAAAAAAGTGGTCACGTAGGACCACAACGTCAGCAGTGCGGCCAATCGTCGTGCGTCGCGTGGCAAACACGCAGATACGCGTCCACGTGAGAAGCCATGTGGGCGATCCGCGTGTTAATCGATCCAATGGCCCAGATTCACTCCAGCGCGCATGAACGATCCAAATTCATATCCCCTTCAGGCACGATCAGACGGTCCTGATTGTATCTGATCGTGCGGTCTTGATTTGTTTCCTAAATAAGACATATCTAATGGCTGAGATTGGACCACACATCCTTAAACTCCTCTTCCACTGAAATCCTAACCCTAACCGTAACCAGCCCGCTAGAGAAGAAGAAGAAGGGCAGCCGAAAGAAAAGCCGACCCGTGTTACTGCCGCACTAAAAGCCTCGCCGAAGTTAAAAGGTGATCTTTTTCTTTCTTTTTGATTCTAAGCCACCCCAAACCTATATCAGCACCGAAAAATCGAAGGAGAAGCTAGAAACAGAGGGCGGAGCTTGTCCGAACCGGCGCACCCGCGACCCAAAACCCCTTCGGTGAACTCGAATCCCCATCATGTTCCCTTCCATTTTTTTACCATTGAATTTGTGACTCATTTTTGGTGCAGAGCAATCGAAGAAAAACCCTGAGTGCGAAGGAGGAACAGTGGAGCCGCTGCACTAGAAACCCCACCCGCTGATAAGTCTCATTTTTTTCCTTTTTTTAACCAACAGGGGCCACATAACCTCGAGTTTTGTAGGTTTTTGCACAAGACCAACCAAAACTGGCCACACTGGAAGAAGGCACTGTCGTAGGTGGCAGAGCTGGCCCCAGAGCATGGTGGTGCTGCCATGCCAGAACTCTAAATCGGCCTCAGAAAAATTTTAAACCCTTTTTTGGCCATTTCTCGAGTATTTCTAAGATATGTAACGCGTGTTTTTTACTTTCATATAAAAACCAAAGAAATCAGGGAACCAAACACTATTGGGAAGTATAGTAAAAAAGCTGGTGTTTCGAACACCAATCCGTGGTAAGAATCCATCATCTTTTTTTTCTATTACAATTAATTAAAGTCTAAAAATAATAATACTAATAATAATAAATGGTGAATTTTGTAAATATTGACAACCCCTGATTAATTAAATATAGATCACTGATGGAGGCAGTAACTGATCAGTATGTAATTGTCCTATTTTATCTGTACTACTTATTTATACTGTTGTTTGCTTACCGCTACTTCATGCATTTTAATTCATTATCTTTTAATTGCTTTCTCGCTAATTAGTCTACTCAACCATTATATCCCTATCAGTTAATTGGTTTGAATGAATGTCTTGATTTTGCCTTCTTTGATTACCGAGTATTAAATTATATTGTCTATTTAATTATCACCTTATTGTCCTGTAATTATTAAATGAAATTATCATACGGAATTAGTGGCTAAATGGTGATATGAACATGTATGTATTGGTTAATGTTATTAAATTAAAAAACTTATCGAGTGTTATGGCAAATAGTGTATGAATCCAGTACATAAGGCAAACCCTATTGTGGATATTACTTTCAGTCGAACAGGCTGAGAAGTCCTATACCGAAAGGGGTTGGGAAGTACTTTGTTCACACTTATACCGGATGAGATATTGAGACAGTGGTATGTTTGGTGCCCATTACTGGACAAGGTATGAGGACAGCCGGTTGATCAATAGATTGAATATTGGGTCAACATGTAATGGAAATCCCTATAAACCCCCAACAGCATCGATAAGTAAGTAAAAATATAAAGTTTGATTATTGTTAGTTTTTTAGAGTGTATAATGTATTACTATCTTGATTATTTCCTTCATAAGTAGTATTTTAGAACTTAAGAGGTGAGTATAAAATTAACGTAAATTTAATAAATTTACCTAAAAAGAAAAAATAGTTCAATTAGTTGTTTTGTAATTTTTACCAACCTTTGATTTTCCGTATCAGTAGTAAAATGTTAATATTCTTACTGGGCTAGTATAGCTCATCTCCATTTATTAACTATTTCAGATTATAACGACCAAGATCTGGATCCTGAGTAGCAAGAAAGTTAGCAATTAGAGGTTGCCTCTTATTTTCTATCAGAGTTGTACAGCAGAGATCGACCCATTAGGTCTTCAGTTTGCATTTCTCTTTCCTTTACGATTTTAATTTTCTCAAGGGACATTCCCATAGCCCTATTATGCATTTGATTAAATTGTGCAAGAAATATAAACCCTAAATTCTTAATTACTTCCACTAATATCCTATAAATCTCAATATTATTATTCAATTAAATTTTGGGTCTTTATAAGGCTTCTATAATGCAAGGGCATTCCTGAAGACTTCCCTTGACACACGACATTCTCTTGAATTTGAAATGAAAATCAAAAGCTTTTATCATGCAAAGGCTTCGTGCACGACATTTTTCCTAGAATTGTAATGAAGGGAGAGTTTTGTTATACAAGGGCACTCTCGAAAACTTCCCTTCACACATGATATTCCTCATGGATTTGGAATGAAGATAGGAGGTTTATATCATGCAAGTGCACCTCCAAATACTTTCCTTCATCCACGACATTCCTCCTGGAATTGGAATGAAAAAGGAGGCTTGTGTTATGTAAAGGTGCTCCCAAAGACTTTCCTTCACACAAAACATTTCCCATAGATTTATATTGAAGAATGGAGGCTTCTATCATGTGAGGGCACTTCCGAAGACTTCCCTTCACGCACGACATTCCCCATAAAATTCGAATAAAGAAGGGAGGCTTATGTTATGCAATAGTACTTCCGAAGACTTCCCTTCACACGTGAAATTCTCCATAAATTTAGAATGAAGAATGGAGACTTCTGTCATGTAAGGGCATTTTCAAAGACTTCCCTTCACGAGCAATATTTCCGTTGGAATTGGAATGAAGAAGGTACATTTTTGTTATGCAAGAGCGCTCCCAAAAACTTCCCTTCATGCATTAAATTCCTTGTGGATTTGGAAAGAATAAGGGAGGTTTCTATAATATAAGGGCACTTCTAAAGACTTCCTTTCACGCGCGACATTCCCCTAGAATTTGAATGAAAAAGGGAGGCTTCTACTATGTAAGGGCACTCTTAAAGACTTACCTTCATGTGCGACATTTTTCGTGGATTTGGAATGAAAGAAGGAGGTTTTTATTTTGTAGCTACGATTTTTATATAAAACAACATTATTTTAAGCATTAGATATTTAATGGAAACACATACTAGAGAAACTACCATCCGATCAATAATTGCAGCATAGGGCATGAGAACATTAACCCTTGTAACCCTCCAAACCAATGCATCAAGATACTCATAGCTCTCCTCAATGACAGATACACTATCAACCCTTGTAAACTTCACATACAAGTGCAGAAAATGGGTAAAAACAAGGGAAAACAAGAGAAATGACAATAAATAAGCAGATCCATTTTGATGAGAAAATAAGAATACCATATTTTAGCAAACTTGATACCAACAATACTGCAGATCCTCATGATGAAGAAATAGGTCCTCTTTATTCCTCTCCTTTAGATTACGGTGTGCACAACTCCAAGGAGACAACCCCATAACTTAATGGTCTTATTATATAGCCAGCCTTTTGAAATTACTTGTTAATGTCTTCGTTATTGTGTGTTTTTCTGTTTTGAGTTTATTATTTTATAGGTATAAATTGAAAACTTTGTTTAAAATTTATATTTAGTAGAATGAATTTAAATGAGTGGTGATAAATAATCTAATATTTATTTACTATTTTAATTTTTTGTAATGTTTTATCTTGTAAATATATTTTTCAACTAAATACATTTAAAAAAACATTATAATCATTTATTAGATAATTATAGTTCGCAAACTAAAGTTGGAAGCTAACTATAGTTAATAGATTAGTTAAACAAACTAATTGTAGTTAGTTATAATTACTTTGTAATTGCCATATTAGTTATTAATTGAGCTCACTAATTTTATGTATATGAATATTGGAAAATAATTAATGAGAAGTAGTCTTTCCCAAGTCAAACGACTCTTTCTCTTTCTCTCTCTCGTTTACTTTGCTCTCCTCATACACTCTTCAGATTCTTCTTCTTAGAGCTTAAGAAATCAAATCTCTCCTTAAGATTTCTTACAATATCTAAGTTAATTCTTGTTATTTTAGTTATGTAGTCATATTATTTCAACCAAATACAATAAGAAAAATATTTTAGTCATTTATTAGAATAAATGATCTACAATTCCAAGTTCACAAAAGAATTTGCTATCACTTGGACAATCATTTTGGCAAGATTTATAAGAGTAAAGTTGTTCCAATATAAATCATTATCAAATTTGTCAGCCATAAATATCTCAATAATATGAAATCTCTTAACAAACAACATATGTAAGTATCATGAAAAAAATGAATTTTTTTAACAATTTTAGGATAAAATCAATCAAACACTTGTTCTCTCTAGAATTCCCCTATCCATCTTCTTCTTCCTCTCCCTCTCTTCATGTTTTCTTCTTCTTCTTCTCCATTTCGGCATTCCTTTTGCGGCCATGTTGATCACTCTACTATCCCTTTTTCTACGATCCTCCACAATGGTAACCTTCAGTTGAAGAGGGCAACTAGGACTGCAATTTTTAGATAAATTGGTGTAGGATATATGATACAGGACCTGTAAAGCACACTATGAAACCAAATTGCCTCTTAGCTAAATAGAACATCATAGAGAATTTATCTTAAATGAAAAATAACGTTTCCAACCAAAGGTCATTCCAAAAGTCAATTCCTATTAGAAATGAAATCCCCCCCCCCCCCCCCACACACTCACATTTCTAGTCTATTTTTAATAATTCTTCCAAAAATTCCTGCGTTAGAAAACTATTCATGTTATATCCATAAATGAGAGGAATCACATTCGTACAATATGCAATTTTTTTTTTCTTTCCAACCTATACATTTATTTATTCAAAACATTCCTATTTATGTATCTTAATTATCATGCAATTTTCTTTAATATTCTTATTTTTAAGATATATAAGTAATTCACTTATATATATTTAAAATATAAAGAAATTCCATTTTTTTTATTTTCTTTATAATTATGATCAAAATTACTTTTCAAAAGATTAATAATCTAGTCTTTTTAAAATAGCTATAGATTCAAGTAGAGTTAAATACTTTTTAAGTTATTATATATAATAAATTTTTATTGTGATGGGAGGATAAAATGCTTTAGAGTTAAAAAGATATTATAAATTTTGATAATATTTATCGATTAACTTTAACTTAATTTTTTTAACATAAGCGGATATATTTTTATTTTTATTATTATAATATTTTAAAAAACATAAATATAATTTTTAAAAAAATAATAATAATGTGAAACGAAAATTTATTTTGTGTGCATGCAAGAAAAAGAAGAAGAAACTTTGGAGTTTAGCAATGCCAAAGAAATGAAGGAAATTATATTCTTTATATAAATATTGTGTGACCAATTTTTTTATATTTTTTAACATCCATATTAATTGGAAATTGTGTTATTATTGGTGATTAATTGTAACAGATATATATATTTTTTTTTTTTTTTACAAAATTTAACAAGAATATTAAGGGTCTTGTATTTTTTAAAAAAAAAATGTGTATGCAATAATTAAAGGATTAAAAAAATAAAATATCATAATATATTTTAAATATTAAATCATTTTAAATTTTTTTTTAAAAAAAAGTGAAACCCTAGTAATTTTTTTAGGGACCGTGTGAATTTATTTGCACACCTGGAAGACAATAGCTACCAACCCAGGCGTGTAAAGTTCAGATCGGGTCATTTTCGGTAACTCGAATTCAAGGGAAGCTGGTCCAGCAAAAGACATTTGAATTGTGAGAGAAGTTTGTTTTCACCAAACATTTAAAGCCAGAGACAGAGAGATCTGAAAGGGAAAACCCAAGAAAATCAAAGCAGAAGTACTGCAAACTGCAACAGCGGTGTAGAAACGTTCCGAGCAGACTATTAGTAGTATCGTATCTGATTTGCAAAGCTTACCGGTAATTTTTTATACTTTCATGCAAGTCTCTTTCGTTTCAGATTTCTGCGTACTTCTTCATCCGGGTTCTGTTTCTGTTTCTGTTTTTCCTTTTCTTTCTGTTGGGTTCTTTCTTTCCTGCCATTTCCTGGGATATCGAATAAGAATCTGGTTTTGTCAGAATCTTGTGCTGCTATAGACCTTCCTCAATGGAGATAGTTTTGTTTCCTGAGTTTAGTAAATTCTATGTTTTCTTCTAACGACCATGGCATGTCAGATCCAGAACTTTGTACGAATTGTGAATAATCTTTTTGTTTTTGTTGGTAACTTGTGCATTATATAATTTTTTTTTTTTTACCAAATGTACATATTTGAAGTTCTATGGACGTTGTTTTGCGTTTGATTTCGTCTTTGAATGTTTGGGAAAATGTTTTTAATGCATTGGTCATTTAGCTAGTAAAATGTCCGGATTGTTTTTATCTTGATTATGGTGCTTTTTTTTTAAATAATATCTTGATTATGGTGTTAGAGATTTGCATTGATGTGAAAGTATAAATGTGAATCGTTTTCTTGGTTTTTCTACTGCAGTAAATTTGATGGAAGCCTTGTTGAGTTCACGAATCATTCCGATTCGGGCTTCTTATAGACGATATTGTTCTCCTTCCTTTCCTGCATTATCCCTGAGATTGAATCAAAGTTCTCATTCAGGTCGAGTTGGGATGATGAAACATCCCAAATCATTGAATTCAGTTGCTGCTTCAGTTAAACCTTTGGAGTCCATTTTGGGGCATATTGACAACACGGTACCTTCTAAAGGTTGTATAG
Organism: Carica papaya; assembly: GCF_000150535.2. The sequence goes on from NW_019014598.1 coordinate 790,827, forward strand.
TTAATAACCCGTCAGTTTTAGTCTCTCTACAAGGCATCCAAAAGGGGAAATTTCTTAGTTTTAGAATTTATAGTGAATGAACTTGGTTAGCCAGCTGTTTGTTTGGGAACTTGGCTTTAAATTTAGACTTCTAAATGAAAAAAACTAATTTTAGGCTAGTGTTTATTGTTTTTCCAATTGTTTTACAATCATGTTGCCGTTTTTTATGGTTGCTTCTTTATAATGTCAGAGGTTCTTGAGCATTGGAGAGGTGCTGATGCCGTGTGCTTTGATGTTGATAGCACGGTCTGCCTCGATGAAGGAATTGATGAACTTGCTGAATTTTGTGGAGCAGGCAAGGCTGTTGCAGAATGGACTGCTAGGTTAGTTGCCCATGTCACTGGGAAGGTTGTATATGGTACTTAACTTGATGCTCTGATGGTTCTAAAAAATTGCAATCTCGAATTTTTCCAGAGCTATGGGTGGATCTGTTCCTTTTGAAGAAGCATTAGCTGCCAGACTTTCTTTGTTCAAACCCTCCCTTTGCCAGGTCCAGGATTTTCTTGAGAAAAGACCCCCGAGGTAATCAAAAACTGTATATCAATATGTATATGTTTATTTCGAAGTGCTTGAGTAGTTTGAAAAATCAGAAAAATTCAGTACATGCATGTGGGGATATGAGTGGGAAAGTAGAATACCATTGTTAGAAAGAAAAGGAAAGGAACAAGCAAGATTGGGTTCATTTCCTGATATCCTGTGACTGGTTACAGAAACAGAAATTAGAAGTGCTCCTTTTCTCTTTCATAACCAAATGAACAACCAAAAAAATTTGACTAGAAATCATTCATTTACCTTGAGGATCTGGCTACATATTAGTGCGTTAATTCAGACATTATTTCAAGGGGAATATTATATTTCAATTAGGCCAGTCCCCGTAGCCAAATTTTAACTTGTGTTTGACACATAATGGGATACTGTATATGCATGGCATGTAAAGATACTATGAGCCCTGAGGTTTAAAACAAAAAACTTCTTTCAGTGTCTGCCTTTATACCCATCAAACAACTAAGCATGGTTTAGATCTCTCCTAATGCATCTGATTCCATGTCATAGTTCTCTTTTATCTCTTTTATATCCATATCTTCTTGGAACAGCTACATCATAATAGGACAAAGTTTATAATTGTTGTCAATGGGCCAGGCATTGGATCTGTAGTTACTGCTTTGACTATCAAGTGCGGCATTGTAATTTATGAGAAAAGGATCAAAGTTTTGCTTGTTTTAATTTTGAGTTTAGCCAATAATGTTTCCTTCAACAAAAATTGTCGTATTAACAGTAATATGCGAACTTTGAACCGTTGGCTGTTTTGAAATGGTTCTCGCTGCATTTGTCACTGTTCTGTTTATCTTGGTTTAGCCTTTTTTCTCGTTCTAGTCTCCATAAAAAAAATCATTTTCTCTTATTCTCTTTATATCTTTTTTTTATCCTTGATGCATGATAGCTTGCCGAATGTTCCATGAGCTTTTTACTAAACATGAATTAAATGTCCTGCACCTTGCTTTTCACTTTTTAGAATTTCTCCTGGCATAGAAGAATTGGTCAAGAGAATGAAGGCTAATAACGCCAGTGTCTACCTGATATCTGGAGGCTTTCGTCAGATGATCAATGTATGCTGCTGAACCAAAAGAACTTTATTTTCTGCTTCCAATTGTTATAATCTTTAATCACATTAGGGGCTGAAGATAGCGTCTTCAGTAAGCTGGAATATTTGATGATGGATCCTGTAAAGTTGGCAAATAAAATAATCATTATGTCGTGCTAATATTATGATTGCCGAACCCTCAACTACGATTGAAGTCCGCTGCAGATATGTGGTTCAAGTAGCGAACTCACAAATATGTGGATTTATTTTCTCTGAAAACTTGTTTTCTAGAATTATTAGTGGAACATACTTTGAGTTTCCTTTTTTATTTATTTTTTTGAAGTAGAAAACTATTCTAACAAACGTCACACCTGCACATCTAGTTAGTTCCCTAATGATTTCATATGGTGCATCCTTGAAGGAGTCCAGAAAGTAACGTCTTCAACTAATTGTGACATGGTTAGGTCTAGTTAATTTCTTCATCCTGCTCATAATTGATAGTGATGTTGCTTTACGTGATGCAAAAGGACTTGTGCAGACATATAGGAGGAAGGATCCCCTTAGGTTCAATGCTTAAAAAATGTAGTAGTTATTAATAAAAAACAAAAAGGTTCAAGGATTATAAAATCATGTTACCTTTTTACTTTGAAGCCCGTTGCATCAATCCTTGGAATTCCTCAAGAAAATATTTTTGCCAATCAACTGCTCTTTGGAGACTCTGGAGAGTTTCTGGGTTTTGATGCCAATGAACCTACTTCAAGGAGTGGAGGAAAAGCTACTGCAGTGGAACAAATAAGGAAGGTTAGTACCGATTTTTTATCTTTAATACTCGGCCACTGAATTTGTTGCTATCAGTGCTTATTGAACTTACTTTCCAGGCTCATGGATACAAGGGATTAGTTATGATTGGGGATGGTGCCACTGATTTAGAGGTTAGTAAATTCTTTGTAGTTACTAGTAATAAGATCCAGTTTAGTTCAATTCCTTGTCAGTTCTTTTTATTTAATTGGTAGAATATCCTTTACATGTAAAATGAGATTATTGTTCCAAGTACCAATTAGAATTTTGTCTCAAGAAAATTGAATTTAGGTTTGCTAGAGATTCAAATGTGAAAAGATATGATATCCTTCCAATGTGAAGGATATGCTAGTAAATAAATAGGATTTAAAGCAAATGGACTGCACAAGTTATTGCATGAGTGGCTGGAACCGTTGATGGTCTTTTTTCTCCTTCATTCTGCTTATTAACAATGCTTCCACCCCCTCTCTAACCTCCCCCTAAAAATGGCAAAAGAGAATTAAGTATGCATATATCGAAGAGCTATCCAGTGCCTCATTACTGATAAATAACGGTTCATAGTATTGCCTGTGCATCAAGTGGAGTTGCAATTTTTGAACTTTCAGTCATGTTAGTCCAGGTTCCTACAGTAATCTTTTCACTACTTGAGCATTGGATTCCTATCAACACAATAGTATAAGTAATTCTTCCTTTAATTTCCAAATTCAGGCCCGAAAACCAGGCGGTGCTGACTTATTTATCTGCTATGCGGGTGTTCAGCTTCGAGAAGCTGTTGCAGCAAAAGCTGACTGGGTGGTCTTTACTTTTAAAGACCTGATAAATTCTTTGGAATAGCTTGGATTTTCAAGCTCTGTTTCCGTTCATCTCCATTCATTTTTGTTCTAAAACACATTGAATTTAACCTAGAATGGACTTGCATATCTCATTCTAGGCTTCTGGCTAGCACTAGCAGCTCCCTTCGAGAAGTTCAATATGTACAAAATAGTTATACAAATTGATGGTATTGGGAGGGGTGTATGTATAGTTTCCATATTTGTTGTTCCATCACTTTGTAAGCAAATCTTTCAAAGCTCATCGTTCATTGAGCATTATACTTATTATTTCCTTTTTCTTTCATACCCTTTCTATTGGCTTGTTTTGAGTTGGCAAAATGTATGAATGAAAAGTTTAAAGCGGTCTTGAAAATAACCTTTCGAAGTTTGTTGTCTACAGTTTTATTATGGTACATGGTAAAATATATAGATAGCTGCAAATTGTAATGGGTAATGAGATTATGGAAGCTTTGAGCTATAAATAGAGAAAATATATTTTTCAAATTTAGAATATGCGAGTACAAATTTTCTTATTCTTTGTCTTAATTTAAGTTTCTCTAACCTTTGTAGGGAAAGAACAGAATAATAAGTTGCAGTAGAGTTTCAAATTTGTGACATTTATCTCATGAAAATTTTAATAATTATAATATTTTATAAAAAAAAAAAAAAATCAATTTATTCCTTTATAGTTCTTAAATTTATTTTAATAAATTAATTTCTTGAGCTGTCAGCAGGGTTGTGGGCTCATGGGCCTTTTGCACCCACAACTCCCTCCTTTATAATTATTCCTTTTCAATGGAGTGGAAAATAACTTATTTTAATATTACAATTTATTTTAAATAACTTTTTAGAAAGAAAAAAAAAAAAATATGCCCATCGTAGTAGAAATGATAAAAGCTTTTAATTAAAATAATATTTTAAATTCTTACATATATATTCAAAATTAAAAAATTTTAAATTCTACCATGAATAATATTTTTATAATTAAATCAAAAAATACATAAAGTTTTGTTATTTCCTACCTTTTTTTTTTTTTTTTTTTACATAATTACTTCCTCTATTTCAATCATTTACTATAGTTTTTTTTATAAAAAAAAAAAAA
>NW_019014598.1:795208-811014 GCF_000150535.2 Carica papaya
TGATTAAGTTAATCTGATTTTTTTCTTTTCTTTCTTTCCAGCCAAACAATGTTGTTTCTTGTTACAGTCCATGTCGATTATAAACTAAAAAGTAAATAATCAGTTCTTTTCAATCTCCCATGTCCTTTTTTTTCTTTGTCAAATTAATTCTCACCTAATTATTGGAATCCCATTTACAAATAATTATATATATATATATGTAAATTAATTACGGACATAAAAATCATCTTGAACTACATATTATTTAAAAAAATCACATTGTAAAAATAAAAAATTATTTGAAATATAGTTTTTAAAATAATAAATTCAATTATAATTTCAGCTTAAACTAGAGATTTCTGAATAATTTCCTATTAAATTAATATCTTATATCAAGTTAGATCCAAAATTAATTTAGTGTTTAAGGGTCATAATTGAAAATTTCAAGGTCAAGGATTGAAATGGGTTTATGTATTAATACTCTCAAGTGGACTTTATGTAAGTTAATATTTACGTATAATGAAAAAGAAAAAATTATTGATTCTCAAATGTAATTTCATTAGTGTATTGACTGTTTAAACTTTTATTTTTAACTATTAATTAATTATATATCAAATTTAAAAATGAAAAATAATTTTAAATATAATTAAAAGTATATATTACAAGGGAGAATAAGGGAAAATTAGATAAGATATGATGGCATTACCAAATTTTTGTTGGAAAACATAATATTAGTGTCAAAATTGATAGTTATAATGTTATATTTGGTTAAATCTTATTATATTTTTATTTAATCCCTAAATTTATTTATATCATAATTTATTTAACATTTTAAAAAATTATTTTATTTTATTGTTGTATTTAATACGTAATTTTAATAAATTATATTTATGCTTTTAATTATTAACTGTGGATTTTTATTTTCACAAATTAAAGAAGAAATGGAAAAAAAAATGTCTTACTTGAGTTAGACTTTAAACTAAATAGTAATAATAATAAATTATAGAAATAAAATTGTAATTTAATTTTTATGGGAAATCTTAAATTAGGAAACTTGAGTCAAATTTCAATGAGGTTTGGATTTTCTCCCTTTTTAAGTAATTATATACAATGAATGGTCAATACATATATAAGTTATGTAGTAACTCTCAAAGTTGTAATGCAAGAATTTATAGAATCATATCACTCTCAATTTTAAAGAATCATTATTTAGTAGACAAATTTTTTGACATTTTTATTTGTTCTTTTATTATAAGAAAATTAAAAGACAAAAAATTAAGGGCAAAATATCTGTTTGTTTTCTGAGACAGGCAACAGCAGGAGGAGGAATAACATAAATAAATTAATATTATAATATTATATATATATATATATATATATATTATTTCATGTGTGACTTATAAACCTCGTGTTGTTTTCTCGTTGTAACCTGCTGCCTACCGCTGCTGGTGTATTTTGTGTAGAGATAAAGGAGCAACGGGTCTTATTCTTCCAAGGAATCCAATCTGGTAGATTCAACGACACCAAAAACATAATCTTCGAGAATTGAGTCTCTTAGATTTTGCTCCACAACTCCTTGATTCTTTTATAGTAAGTCACTTTTTCAATCCACCCAAAGACGCCATTTTTATTATCTTCGTGTTTGTTATCTCTATCCTCACGGCTCTTCAACTTGGCTTTGTTGGAGATTGGTCTTTTTCATTAATGGGTTATGAATTGTTGAGGCTTTTCCCAAATGGGTATAGCTTGGAGTTCATCATCATTTCGCAGAGTAGGTCTATCTATCGGCAGATGAGTTTTTTTTTTTATGAAATAGGATGTGGGCGTTCTTCGCTGATTTTTCCATTGGCAATATAAGATAGACCGCTTTCTATTTGGCATTAGTTCAGATTTCTGGTTTGTTTCCTCAATGGAGAACGCTGTATTTATGGTCTTGCTTATAATGTTGGATGTGTTTACGAGTTGTTTTTAACTGGCATTGGTTTGATTGGTAAATTTAGCCGCCTGGTGCTTGTATCGTGTTTTGGATTGATTAGTCTTCTTGGATAAGAGAGGTTTGCTTTGAAAATTGCCGCAGAAGTATAAGGGAATTTTGCCATTGACCACGGTTTTGTGGTTTTTGAAAAATTGGGCTCGTGTAAATTGAGATCAACGGGAATTTCTGTTTCTTTTTCTCGGTGTTTGAGCGTTTCAGCTCGGTGGGAATGGTGCTTACTCTGTGATTCATCATTGGTCCCAAATGTTAAAGGTTATTTGATTTTGTTCATTTCTCGATTTTTGAATTCATGGAAGTAGTGTTCTTGAGGTTTACAGTGGTGAGAGCTGGAACAAGAAAGAAACTTTGTTTTGTGAAACTTGGATAAATTTGTTTCTTCGGTGGAGTACAAATGGATCTGTTGGTTGTTGCAGCAGCAGCAGCCGCTGGCTACGCAGCTAAATATTGGCAGAATCTTTCAAGAGGAAGGGATAATTTAGCAGAGTTGTCTTCAGGGGATGTCAAATATGCGAAGCCTAATTCTCCCAGCCATCCCTTGCAGAGATTGCCACGGAGAAAGAAACTAAAAGAAAATATTTCTACAGATAAAAGAAAAAAGGCAGAAGGGAAATTTTCAGATACTTATCAATCCGATGGTGCCTTAGAAATAGAAGTGACCTCCACTAGTGGACAAAACTATGGAAATTACAGTGACTATAATGCATTTTCTTTGTCTTGTCTACAACCTGGGTTCTCGATGGATGAAGATCCCAAGGAAAAAGAAGATTTAAGTGAGTTGAGTGGTCACGTTGGGGATGCTTGCAGTGAGCCTTCTATAAGTGAAATAGAAATGGGTTCTTTTCATGATTCTGTTAGGAAACTAAGTTCTATCAGGAATAGGAGGCCATATGGACATCCTCCCAAACCCTTGAGTTCTTTAGAAAGTTGCTTCATGGCCCAACTATACAAAGAACACATCAAGATGGAAGAGTATGTACTTAGTTCCCTTCCATCACCATCAGCACCAACTATGAGACCATTGCTAGTGACTGATGGAAGGCAAATAATCAGTAGAGTAAAGGTTCATTCTTTCAGTAGGCAGCCGGAAACTAGGGATAAGAAGCTCAGTAAAGATGTCCATTTGGGGAAGAATAAATATGTGTTTGGGATTCCACCACTACCAAAAATTGATTCTTTGGATCTCTCAAAGAAAATGAAATGTAAAACAGCCAAGGGGTGTGGTGGTGGAAAATTAAGCAATTTCAGCAAGATGGTCACTGGAAAGAACTTCTGTTCGCAAGGTAGTACACAATTCTCAGCTTATTTACAAACTGCTATTCCGTGTGTGTCTGTGTGTGTGTGTGAGTTGTTGTCTGGTTTTGTTGTTAAAGTTCACATACTTTCTATAACTTACCTATATGTGACTGTTTTCTCGGGAATTAATAGATAGAGTGCACCAAGATCCTTTAGATTTTGGAGGTTGTTTTTGATGCACTCTGTTTTTTTTCCGTTATTGTGTTTTGTATTAAATGCGCAAAAGAATCTAAAACTATGTCCTTCCTCTCGAAAAAGGAAAAAGAAAAAACATTTACTACCCCAAACTATAGCTGCCTACATTCGTTTCTGAAAACAGTATAAAACTGGGAAAGGAGAAAGTTTTACATCAAGTAGATCTACCTCATCTAGTTGTAAAAATTGTTTTTTTTTTCTTTGGGATTCAGTTTCTTGGTAATTAACCTTTTCCTAGTAAATAATAACTTAGTGTTTGCTAGAAAAAAGCATTCTTTATTTCTACCTTCAGAGGAAAAGCCTTTCAGGGAATCATCATAATTCATGAATATGCAGTGTTGTCTGCAAGTACAACACAAGCAGTTAGTCCCATGCATGCCACACCTTACAGATTGATGTATTTTTGCCATTGTAATTCAAATGTAAAATGTTGAAAAGAGGAGTCTGTCATCCAGCCTTCATCTGTATTTGGCTGCTCAAATAGCATGGTGATAGGAGCAAATTGTTTCATTTAAGCACGACCACTTTTGGCATGTCAGCATGTGCTTGTCATAATTTTCGATTTTTTAATGATCTTCATCTGATTGCTAATAGATTTCCTTCCTAATGCTTTCATTTTCATCAGATTTGCAGAATGGAACAGTTCTATTCTCTCTGGGAATTTCTGTCGGGATAGTAGCTTCCTTGATAGCAAATAAAACGGAAGTAGACAAGTTGAAAGAACTGCTAAAGCAAACAGAGAACTTGGTGCAAGATCTACAAGAGGAACTTGAGATGAAAGATTCATTAACAGTAAGGGAGCTAAAAAATGAAAAATTATGAACTACAGGATACATATCCTTGTTCCTTGCACGAGAGGGCCCCATGTTCATCTTCCCCTCAACGGAGTATGAACATCTCAAGAAATGGTAAAGAACTGTATGATGAAAAGGATGGGGAAACATTAGAATCTATGAGTAAAATTGAAGCAGAGCTTGAAGCTGAATTTGAGAGGTTGGGACTCAATGTCAACACATCTAGCTTGGAGATAAGATTGTCTGATATTATTGAGGTATGCCTACTGCTGAATCATTATACCATTGCATGTGATTGCATGTTTGTCTGCATCAGTATTCAGTTGATCACTGATTGTCTGTTGAGCATGCCACTCATCAGTAACTCAAAGGAGTTCTCAATTTAGAAATTGAATGTCAATAATATTTCATTCTTTTGACTCTATTCAGTTTTTTTAGCACTGATATATAATAGCGTTATTTTGGGAATCAATTTGGCATTGATTTGATGTAGTGAGCCAAAAGTTCTGTATGAGTATATGTCAGTCAGCCCAGGTGTGGGCTTTATGATACAGTATGCTATGCATCAATTTATACTTGTTCTTCAAGATATATGTTGTGTTTTGCTACTTCTACTCCAATGAATTTTGGTTCTAGGATGCATGATATGTGCTATCAAGTTTGTGCATATTTTATTTGTGCTACACATACTGCAATAGTTTTTGTTTCACTAGAAACGCATGTCTGTTTGGAATGTTAACTAATGTAGAGTAAGTTATTTCCTAGTTGATTTTCTGTTGCTCCTGCTCCGTATTCCCAAATCTAGGGATTGCAGGTGGCATGTTTTCCTCTTTTTCGTTCCATAGATCTATTGCTATATGTTGGAAGTTCACTCTTAACAATTTGTTAAACTTGTCTATTGATCTAGTTTAGCGGTTAGATAGAGAACTCTGCCTTTCTTGTTGCACAAGGAAATGGTTCAAATATGCAAATCATTTTGTCAGGGACTAGGTAAAAATCAGAAAGTTTCTAATCTTCAGGGTTTTGAACTTTCAACTCAGCTTTCTTGACCAGAACTTAGCAAATAAAGTTTTTGATTTCCTTGTCATGGGGAGCTGGCTTCCAAGGAGCTCCTTTAATTGTTAGATCAGCTTTTGGCAAGCTTACCGTGGAAACATCCCTCTCTACTTTATATAAGTGTTTCTCTTGCACTCTTGTAGAACATGCGGAAAAGAAGATGGAGGGCGAAATTTTTCGAACTTCATATTATTATTAAAGATATGTTTTAGGTTATTTAACTGTTGGCTTGGATCATTAAGTCTCTATGAAACTGTTGATTGCTGTTCATCCTTCATATACATTTTATTGTAACAGATATCAATTGGAATTTCCCAACACCTTGGTTTTGTGAAGTGATCTTCTTTGGTCTTGTGAGTGGATTTGTACCAACATTGCTTTAGACTTCTCTTGTATTTTCACCTTGCTTACATTGTTCGAAAGAATATGATTTCTTGACACGGATAATTGCATCACGCAGATGCAAAGACTAATAATTTTTTATAATTCTTTTGCAGCTTGAACCTGACTTTGTAGCAGATTTTGCCCAAGGTGAATTGAGAGTTAACAAACTCAATGGGCAAGTTGCTCTATCTGAATCCAAGAAAGAAGCCAGTGACACATCCACAGTCCACTCTTGCAATTGTGCATTTTCCCCCCGTGAACTGAGCTTGCGTCTGCATGAAGTTATTCAATCTAGACTCGAAGAACGTGTGAAAGAGCTTGAGGGAGCACTTCAAGAGAGCCAGAGGAAGTTGGAGTTCATGGAATCACAGTGTAGGAATTCATCAACAAATTCGTGTACAAATGGAGAAGCCCGCTACATCCTCCCCCAAGAAATTCCAACCAGGGAACAGGAATCCAACTCAATGGTCGAACCTCTGGTCATGAATTTATCAGGGGAAGCCCTAGACGCATACAATGAGGCTTATGAAGAGTTGATGAAGCTAAATGAGTCAGAAGAAGAGGGTTCACCATCAACGATAAAGGAGAACAACCAAGACTCATTTGACAAAGGCACTTCGTGGGCACAAAGCTCCCTCATAAACGGTTCATTATCTAACAAAGATAAAACATATTTTTCTAGCCAGCTAAGAAATATAGAAGTTCCATCGTCGAGTATTCAGGAGCTCCTACAAGTTGGTGGTGGCGCAAGCAAAGATCAAAGCAGTGACTGTGATGATGATGAGATGGAGAAGATGCTGATACAACAAATTGTGGAGAGAACCAAGAAAGGTTCACCTGTAGTAATGGATGCACACAGGGTACTGCTTTCAATGACTGAAAATGAGAATTGAAACTAAACAGAAGGCAAATTTTGGTGTATAGATAGATAGATATATATATATATATATATATATATATAGGTGGATTCATGTTCCAAACAAAACCAATATCACGCTTATTTTGTTGACTCTTCCATTGAGTTGGATGAATTGCATTGAAAAGGAGCAAATGTTTCAAATTAATTAATTTTGGTCAAATTTAAAAAGGAACCTGAGAATTATAAGAATAGAAAATGTTGATTCTTTGAGTTTTATACAAGGTTTTAAGTAATGTAATAACTTGCATTTATACTTTTTTGACTTAAATTGTTCAGGGTCAAAATTTATTAAGGAGAAAGAATGTTTTTCTAATCTAAAGACTTTAATTTAATGACTCAATTTACCAATTAATTTGCAAATAATGATAAAATTTATCAACTCCATTATTAGACCTTTGATTTACATATACATATATATATATAGATAGGTCCTACACCTGCACACACTTTTATATATAGACAGAAAAAGACTCAGCATCAAGATTTGTTTTTGCTTAGCCAGAAAACAAAAGAAGATTTCACCACTTCCCAACACTGTTTCTTGCACCACAACTATTTTTTTTTTAATAACCTATTTGGATTAGGAATCAAGTAATTTTGAATTAGGAAACTAATTTTGTTTATAAAAGTTTAAATTTAAACTTTATTTCACGTTTATAGTAAATTTAGAATAATTATACATTTGTTAGTTTGAGTCAAAATTATTTTTTAGAATTAATTATCACCTACTTTCAAAAAATAAAAATAACTTTTTTAAATTTAACTCTCCACTAAATTTAAATATTATGAATTTTAAATCCCACTATAATAATCTAATAATTAATCTCCTAACATTCCATAATGATTAATTTTTTTAATTATAATAATCACAAAGAAATCATATCCAATCTTTTAATTTTTTTTTTAAAAAAAAATTATTTTTTCCTTGAAGAAGTAATTTAATCCTTATCAATGGAGCTACCTACCATTCACAATTTGCTTTAGCATACAAGTCACTCCAACGAGATGTTCTTCTTATTCCAATAAGAACACTCATTAATCCTTCCATAACAACTCGAGACAATCAGACTTCTTTTCTCAAAATATGTAAACCAGCAGAGAATATATTCCCTGTATAATGATAAAAATTTCTCTTCTTTTTTCAATCTGTCAATGGTTATCATTGCCAAATATAAAACACCCTCTCGAAGACCAAACCCTAGAAATATAAAAATGCTAATAGAAACACAAGTGTTACCATAAAACATGGATGATTTGAGACATAATTATTTCCTAATTAACTCCAACTTTTCTCCTTCACAAAATACTCTAAGAATTATCCAGCATCAATGAAGGATTAACAATGTAAAAAGGAAATGTTCAGAGAAGCAGGAGGGCGCCTACCAAAGACCAAGAGAAAAGAAAAAGAACCAAAAACAATCTTCTAGCGGTAACTGGAAGATGCAGGCCCTGTAGCTTTCCAACTGGAAAGGAACTCTTTTAGGCTCTTTTGGCTTCACTGGTATCATCATCATCCCTCCAGTTTCCAGTCGCGGGTTCACCCTGACCATGATCTCCAGAGGTATCATCCAAGTTGTTGCTCTCACTGCTGTCAAATTGATCTCCGCTGCTCAAATTTTCACTCCCACCAAACTGATCGCCTCCAGTAAACTGATCGCTACTGCCAAATTGGTTACCACCACCATATCCCAATCCGGCACTTCCGTCAAATCCACCACCAGTACCTCTGCTAGCGCAGTTGTCACTACCACCGGCACCACCTGCAACACCATAATTCACGTTCCCACCACCATAGTTAGTACCAGTGCCAAAGGAGTTATCGGCTCCCTCACTGCCGAAACCGTTGTTCCCGTAGCTGTCACCACTACCACCATAAGGAGAATTGCCTCCATAGTTTCCACCAGAAGCGCCATAACCACCACCAGAAGCGCCATAACCACCACCAGGAGCACCGTAGCCACCACCATAACCGCCACCATAACCACCAGAACTGCCACCAAATCCTCCTCCATAACCTCCTCCGAAACCACCTCGAGCTCTATCGTTGGCATAATTAACCCTGACACGACGACCGTGAAGATCCTGCAAGAAATATTAAGAAAATAAATAATTATTATCTCACAAAATATCAAGATATAGTTTCTTGTATTCTTCTATCAAAGTTTATCTAGAAAATATTTGGTTCAGAAGATTTTGAAGCTTAGGAAATCAAGGTTAAATGCAGTGGTGGACAGTAAACCGCCTTTTTTTAAAAAAAAATAAACAGTAAGCCGCCTTATTATAAGCAAACATTGATACGGATACCAGTATCAACAATTTACAATATGTGCTTGAAGGGCCACAACATCTAAACACACCATCTACTTGTATCAATCATAGATCAGCAACCATACCTGTCCATCCAAGGCCTGGATGGCACTAGAAGCTTCTTCACTAGAGGTATAAGTAACAAAGCCAAAGCCTCTTGATCTGCCCGTCTCACGATCAACAATAACTCTTGCTACAATATATACAACATTAATGAGCACCAATTGCCAGAATTCACAAAGGAAATACCAGATAAGCTATTACTGCTTGTGCATATAGCTATGTAAATCCACACCTTCAACTTACAAGAAAACTGAGGCACATAATTACTTAAGCCTCTGAATACAATAATTATTTAAGCCTCTCGAACACTATTGTGGCACTCTAAATCTTAGTTCAGGTATGTTTCAGCATTTTTCCTATTTCTCAGGACAGAGGATGGTTGGGTGTTAACCATCAGTTTAGCTAAAGCTGAAGAAAAAACAAACAACAGGAGAATTTTTAAAGGTTAAGCAAAATAAGTACCATCAACAACTTCACCATATTTACTAAAAGCTTCTCGCAGACTCTGCTCATCTGTGCTGTATGAAATACCTGCAACAGAAAGTTTAAGATAACACATACACAGAGTAAAAAATCCTAACTGAAACTCAGATAGAAACTGGACACACCTCCAATAAAAAGTTTTGAAGAGGACATGTATCGAATTGCTTGATAGATAGAAGGTTTAGATGCGGAGAGCTCAGTATTTAACTGCATGCTTGCAGTCTGCCTCAGTATGTTTCCAACTTTACTAAAGAAAGCCATTATGATAACCTGAAACAAAACAAATTAATGAACATTCTGTCAATTAGTATATACAAATGTAAGATTATCACCACAAGACCACAGAACTACAAATCTAGAAAACTAAAACAGAAATATAACTAAATAATGAGTACACTAAACTACATATGACAGTTACCAAGCCAACATAACTCTTCAAAATAAATTAGTTTCTCAAGTAAAGATAGCACATACACCATCAGAAATGAAAGCACATATAATTTATTAAAGCAGTAAATAAGGAAGAACCAAATCTTTACAGTAAAAGACGAGCAAATGCCCTTCAAATATTCTGTTGAGGAAAGATGGGAAAGAAGAAAATTCCTAAAAGTTCAAACCTCTCTTTTGTTCACTAACACCCAAAATTCATTACCAAACAGAAACGCGGGTTTAAGGTTGTATGGCTCTCGAAAATAAGAATACCTAAAAACTAGGAATACCAATAAGAGAGTACAAATATTTCATATAAATGTCTTCTGTTTCTAACTCTTTCATTTTCTCAAGAACCAAACAGAAATGATAGAATTAAATATGAATATTTTATTATTGAGCAATAGATCCTAACAGAGAACAACCCGTGCAAGCATAATTACCTAACAAGTTAAATCAAATCCAACAAGTGCGGATCGACGAGAAAAATGATAAAATCAGTTGATAACTAAAATATAAAAGCGAAAGAAAGCAAAATAAGGGAAGGCAAAGATGGATCGAGAGGGTAAACTATAGACCTTTCGCTTGCTAGGGTTTATGAGAATATAGATTCTTAAAGTACCTCTTCTGCTCCTCGGCTTTTCTCGCTCTCGTTCTCTGTAGTAACTATTGACTAAAACCCTATTAATCGAAGCGGGGTTTATGTATGCGGGTTGCAGAACGAAGGGTGAGAGAGAACCGATCTAGGCCGTTGGTTTTAGGTGGAATGCTCGTTATCGTTGATTATAAATATCTCGTTTCGGATCAAAATGAAGGCTTGCCCTAGTGTGATTGAGAAATTAGAATTAATATTTGAATAAATTAGTTCTCTAAAATTAATTTTATATCTGATTCAATATAATTATATTTGTGATTTCTTACTTAACATATAAAAGTACAAAATTTTAATTATTTAATTTAAAATAATTATAATTTTTTTTATATGTATTTAAATAAAATCATAAATTAAATGTAAATAAATATCGAAATAAAATATAATTTAATTTAATTTATTATATAATGTATAAATATAATATTAATAAATATAATAATCAATACATAATATAAATTTACTAGATTATTTGGTTGATTTTATTGAGATTAGTTTACAAATCATGATTTATTAGAAAAGGTAGTAATATTAATCCATATATGTAGAGTCACCATTCAATTACTAACTCAATAATACAATGAAAAGGAATCTTTTTTACCACTGTTATTATTTACTTTTGTGTATTAAAAGACATGTTTACATCCATTAGTTTACATTTGCCTACTACGGGAACATATTATTTAGTGGTTACTATCAAATGAATCATCAAAATACTTTAGTTTAAGATAAAAAAAAAAAAAAAAAAAAAAAAATTATTAATAGATACTTTCTTAAATTATATGTATTTATGCATATATTTATTATAAAACTATAAAAAATTATATATTCATAAAATAATTAGAGTAAATTACTTATATTATTTCATAAAATTTGATACCAGCACAGGTGGAGGCAAAGGAAGGAGCAGTGATGGTGGTAAACGGTGTTGTGGTCAGAGAAAGTGATTGACTGGGAGGGTGAAGTGGTTCAATAGCTTCAAGAGATTTGGATGGATAACTCCAGATAATGGTGGGGAGACATCTTCTTCCACGAGACATCCATTGATTTTGAGGACATTGAAAGCCTTCAACGGAGCCATCATAAGGTTGAGTTCTTAATCGATGATACGGGCGATGGTATCAAGGTAATCAATGTCATTGTAATCCCTGACGGACACTATTCAAAGACCAGCACAAGTGGAGGCAGAGGAAAGAGCAGTGGTGGTGGTGTATGGTGTTATAGGTGTGTTGGGAAGGGGCATATGGCAAGGGATCATAAGGGTCAAGGTGGTGGTGGTGGTATATGGTGTTATAAGTGTGGTAAGAAGGGGCATATGGCAAGGGATCATTCAAGGTGGTGGTGGTGGTGTATGGTGTTATAGGTGTGGTGGGAAGGGGCATATGGCGAGGGATTATGAGGGCGAGCGTCGTGGAAACTGCTACAACTGTGGGCAGAGGGAGCATTTTGTCCTAAATTACAAACATTGTTCTTTAAGTAGCATAGGAACTAAGGTGTTTTTGTAAGTTTTGAATATTAGATATGTAAATGATAACATCTTTCGATTTGGTACTAGTTGGGTTTGATATTTTGGTATATGGGTCACCTCAGATTTTGGCTAATTAGTTGCTAACTTAGATGATCTGGTTCATCATGGAGCTCTCATGTAACTTCTCTTGTGTTTCTGAAAGATGATATGTTGATATACTAATTCTCTCTTTTGTTTTTACTTTTGGCTTTTTGGCTTGAAGTGGGTCTTTTGCCTTTGGTTGGACCAAAGTCGTTCATTGTGGGTTGCAAGTTCAGCAAATTAACAAGAGAAGAGGATAAAATATAGTAAGTTTCTCAACCATCTTCTATGTTTATTTTCTATTTTGGTTCCGTCAAATTTCAAATTAAGGAAATATAGAAAGATGGGTATCCAACCCACTTTCATAACACTCCAAAGAGAGCTTCAGTCACATAAACTTCACATCTCTATCTTAGGTAGAATAAGTTTGGATGAACTTGAAGCTTATTCGTATGTTCTAAGTTGTCTGTGTCATTCCTTTTGTTTAAATATATTATGCATGCAGATATTCTCATTGTCTTGTTCAGCCCCTTATTGATTTGGTAATTCCGTTTTGTTTCATTTCATATTCCATTTTAAATTTACACAGTTGTCCATGGTGAAGATGACTGGCAGTAATTCGCAGTCAGGTAAGTCTAAATCCATAAATCCTGAACCAACTTGGAAAGTTTTTAACCACAAGAGGAAACATATTAGGAAAATAATTTCGATTTTGGATTGAGTTATAAAATTGCAAACACTTCCGATTTATATCCCAAGAACATATACATATATATTTAAAATTTTGTATCCTTACAGTATATGATTCAAGAAGTTGGTGTATTCTTAGTAGAGAGGTTTGACGACGAAGATGAAGATAAGGTTAATATGTGCAGTGCTTTTACATGCTGTGATTTTTAGTATGCAAAACTTCGTTAGTGGAAGAATGTAACGCCCGGCTAGCCCAATATTTCCTTCGACCCAATCCAAAACACCTAATCCCATAAGCCAAGCCCCAAGCCTTGCACCAACACCCTCTTTTTTCTTCTTCCCACCTGCAACCCAACAAAGGGGATGAGTTTAGTACAAAGAGAGGAGAGGAAGCTCGAGTGGAGGAGGAGAGTGGTGGCCTAGAGAGAGAAGGAGAGAGAGAAGAGTGATAGAGAATACTATAAAGATACTGGAGGGAACAGTGAGATCGAAGGAAGCTGGAAGAGTGTTATAATAGTTGTTATATTTGTTTTGTGTAATTTTGTATAATTATAGGGTTATATTTGTAATTGAGCATAAGTTAATCTTTATGTATAAATACCCACACATGTACTATTTATCATAATTGAAGTAGTTTTTGTAATACCCGATCCCAGAATTTAGTCTGAAATTAATTTTAAAATTAAAAGATCTAAAAAAATCTAATTTTAAAATTAATAAAATTTAATTTAATATAACATTATTGAAAAAATAGGTTGAGAATGAAATTGAAAATAATTTTGAAAAAAAAGAGTGAAATATTGGATTCGAAATGTATTTTTGAAAGAAAAATTAGAAATTAGGTGTCAAAACGCAATTTAAAAAAATTGCGGCACGTAGGATCGCCTAGTCAGCAGCCTCGACGAACCAGAGCGTGCAGCGTGGCAAGGCACGTTAACTCGGTGCCACGCAAGAGACCACGTTGGCAATCCGCGTATGCCACGGTTGGATGGTCCGGAGGCATTCCCGCGGGCATGGACAGTTCGAATCTATTCCCTTCTCAGGCGGGATTGGACGATTGTGATTAAATATGATGAACAGTCCAGATTCGTTCTATTTTTAAACGCAATCGGACGGTCGAAATCAAATCGCAAGAACGGTTCATATTCATTTTCTCTTTAAACACGATTCGACGGTCGAGATCAAATGCAAGAACGGTCCAGATTAACGCGAGATGGGTATAAATATTTCGCATCACACCAAACTCAAATCCTAGCCATTAACCTCCCACCGGAGAAGAAGAACTAGTCACCGGAGAAAGGAGCCAATCACTGCCCGTCGCTGCGCCGGAGCCATCTTCGACCGCCAAAAAAAGGTAAAAATTCTCCTATCCGCTCAAAATTTGATTTTGAGCAACCCCATGGCCAAATCATAGCAAAAGGAACAATGGTGAGCCAAAGACTGCGAGCAAAGTCTGAGATGCTGCTGCATGCAAAACCCAAAACCTCCTCCAATAAGCTTCTTCTTGTTTCCTGTTTCGTGCGATTTTTCCATCATTGTGTTCACTGTTCTGTTTTCTACAGGTTGACCGAAGAAAAATGCTCAGCCGCGAAGGTGAGCCGGCGGAGCCGTCGGAATGAAAAATTCTGCCACTGGTAGGTTTATATTTTTTTACTTTTTTCGGCCGATTGAGGTCCCCTAACGTGTTTTCTGGCAAGGATGGATATAAAACCTGCTGAAACCAGGCCAAACTGGCTGAAAACGGCCAAGCCGAGGCCGCAGCGGTGTCGCCGTGCTGAAATTCTAAAATTAGCTGGAAAAAGTTTTTAACACCTATTTTGAGTTTTTTAGAATATTTTTAGGTACGTGAAGTGTGTTTTAATCTCTGCAGAAAAATTCAGGAAATCCGGGGACCGCCAGTAGGTGTAGTAAAAAGTTTGGTATTTCATACACCAATTCGAGTAAGAATCCCTCATCTTATTCTCTGTTATGGAATTGAAGCTTAATAATCGGTAACATGGTATTTTGTATAATTTTGAAAACTTTGAGAACAATTATAGGTTACCAATGGAGCTGAAAACCGAGTAGTCATTTATTTATAGTCCTATTTAACTGATTGTTGAATTTACAGCTTTAAATAGATGATGATATACTAGAATGTTTAAATGATTCAATTGTACGTCCTTGATATATATATTGCTTGTCTTGTGTGATTTATAGTTGATTGTGAAATTTGAAATTAATATGCAAATGAAAAATTGTTTGGTCATATGAATTAATGAATTGTAACCTTATTGGATATCCTGAGGGATGGTGGATGGACCGGATACATAGAAAACCCTACCGTAAATGTTGCCTCATACCAGACGGGGTGTCGAGAAATGGTATTTTTTTGCACTCATAGCGGATGGGGTATCGGGATGGCCCGATTCACCCTCATACCGGACGGGGTATTGAGGGATGGTATTTTTGACGTTCATACCGGACGGGGCATGAGAGCGGTTGGTTAGTTAATAATGTTGGATATTGGTTCACGCGTAGTGAGATATCCTTATAAACCCCCAAGGATACCAGTAGACATCATTACATTTAATTTAATGTAAAATTATTGAAAAAATAGGTTGAGAACGAAATTAAAAATAATTTTGAAAAAAAAGAGTGAAACATTGGGTTCAGATTGTGTTTTTGAAAGAAAAATCAGAAACTGAGAGTCAGAACGCAATTTAAGAAAATTACGCCATGTAGGATTGCCCAGTCAGCAGCCTCGACAAACCGGACCCCGCTGCGTGGTAAGGCACGCTGACTTGGTGCCACGCGGGAGGCCACATTGGCAATCCGCGTGTCCTGCAATCGGATGGTCCGGAGTGTTCCCGCAAGCATGGATAGTCTAAATCTGTTCCCTTCTTAGGCGGGATTGGACGGTCGTGATTAAATGCGATGAACGGTCCAGATTCGTTATATTTTTAAACATGATCAGACGGTCGAGATCAATTACAATGAACGGTTCATATTTATTTTTTCTTTAACACGATCGAGCAGTC
>NW_019014598.1:811021-822765 GCF_000150535.2 Carica papaya
CCGGAGAAGAAGAACCAGTCACCCAAGAAAAGGAGCCAACCACCGCCCCGTCGCTGCGCCGGAGCCATCTCCGACCGCCAAAAAAGATAAAAATTCTCTTATCCGCTCAAAATTTGATTTTGAGCAACCCCATGGCCAAATCCTAGCAAAAGGAACAGTGGTGAGCCGAAAACTATGGGCAAAGTTCAAGACGCCGCCGCAGGCAAAACCAAAAACCTCCTCCAATGAGCTTCTTCCTGTTTCCTGTTTCATGCAATTTTTCCATCATTGTGTTCACTATTCTGTTTTCTACAGGTTGACCGAAGAAAAATGTTCAGTCGCGAATGTGAGCCGGCGGAGCCGCTGCAACAAAATATTCTGCCACTGGTAGGTTTCTATTTTTTAACTTTTTTCAGCTGATTGAGGTCCTCTAACGTGTTTTCTCGCAAGGATATGTATAAAACCTTCTGAAACCAGGCAAAACTAGCTGAAAACGGCCAGGCTGAGGCCGCGGGGGTGCCACCGTGCTGGAATTCCAAAATTAGCTGGAAAAGGTTTTTAACACTGATTTTGAGTTTTTTTGAAATATTTTTATATACATGAAGCATGTTTTAATATCCGCAGAAAAATTCAGAAAATTCGGGGACCACCAGTAGGTGCAGTAGAAAGTTCGGTGTTTCATACACCGATTCGAGTAAGAATCCCTCATCTTATTCTCTATTATGGAATTGAAGCTTAATAATCGGTAATATAGTATTTTGTGTAATTTCGAAAACTTTGAGAATAATTACAAGTTACCAATGGAGCTGAAAATCGGGTAGTCATTTATTTGTTGTCCTATTTAACTGATTGTTGAATTTACAGTTTTAAATAGATGATGATATACTGGAATGTTTAAATGATTTAATTGTGCTTCCTTAATATATATATATTGCTTGTCTTGCGTGATTTACAGTTGATTGTGAAATTTAAAATTAATATGCAAATGAAAAATTGTTTGGTCATGTGAATTAATGAATTGTAATCTTACTGGATATCCTGAGAGATCGTGGATGAACCAGATACATAGAAAATCCTACCATGAACGTTGCCTCATACCGAATGGGATATCGACAAATGGTATTTTTTTTTGCTCATACCGGATGGGGTATTGAGGGATGGTATTTTTAACGTTCATACCGGACGGGGTATGAGGGCGGTTGGTTAATTGATAATGTTGGATATTGGTTCACGCGTAGTGGAACATACTTATAAACCCCCAAGGATACCAGTATACAAATAAAAAAGGAAAGTGGTTGTTATTGCTCACTTGAAAATAATATTGGAATGTTATTTGAGTAATTGTCTCTACGGTAAATATATATAATAAATGATTTTTTTATGATAAATTAATTTACTTAAATCAAGAGCTTTATTGGTAGTTTTTATAATTTTTACAAACCTTTAGTTTCTGTATCAGTGAGTAGTATAGTATTCTTATTGGATTAATGTAGATCACCCTTTCATTAACTAGTTTAGATCAAGAGAATTAAGATCTAGATCCCGATCAACAAGAGGGTTGTGAATAGTTCACCACCCGAACTGTCTTCAAAAGCTAGTGAAAGTCATTCTAAAATGCTCAGTATATTGCCTTTTATTTATTTCCTTAATT
Organism: Carica papaya; assembly: GCF_000150535.2. Next base: position 812,652 of record NW_019014598.1, read on the forward strand.
TTTGTTTGTTCTTTTAGAAGGGTCATTATCGTATCCCTATTGGGCATTTTAAATTATTGTGTAAGGAATATAAACCATAAACTTTATTATTTCGCTTCCGCATTTAATTTATGACCTTATTACCTTTTAAGTTCCGGGCCTTTACAGTTGGTATCAGAGCCGCTTTTCTTGAAACCATTCCTTACACAAAGACCTAAGGCAACAAAAAAAATGAATTATCACTCAATTATTTCTTGTGAAATGCAGGTAAAAATAGATGATGAGAGGAAGACTCCTACTAAACCGAGTAACCCGGAAGGTTTCGCTTCGAGAGGATATTGACCGACTTTTTGAAATGCTGGAGAGATTCATTATTGTCTAGCAGGCTCGTGAGGAAATGAGGGAGCTGCCTGACCCTCCCCCGCTACCACAATTTAAGCCACCCCAGTATGATCTTGCTCCTCTACAGTGCCATCCGGCACCACCACAGTATGGTCTGATGCCCCAACTACGTCACTTGGCACTACTATACTATAATTTGGTGCCTCCACCATATCATCCAGTATCACCATAGGGCCATCTGGTCCCTCCCCAGCACAACCCAGTCCCTCTTCCACGGGACCCAATTCCACCCATGATGGACCTAACCTACATTAAGAGGTACAAAAAAGTAAACTCATCTACTTTTGCAGGGGCATCCTCATTTGAAGAGGTTGAGTACTAGTTAGTTGAGACAAAGAAGGCTTTCACGACTTTTGGGGTGATTCTCGAACAGAGAGTTATACTCACCACCTACATGCTGGTGGGAGAGGGATGGGAGAGGCAGGTCACTGGTGGCAACTCAAGTAGGCCACCATGTCCGTCCTAGTCACTTGGAAACAGTTCTTGATGACCTTTAATGCAAAGTATCTCTTAGAGCATCTTCGAGATCTGAAGAAAATAGAGTTTGCACACTTTGTCCAAGGCGATATGACTGTGTCCGAGTATGCCCGAAAGTTCTTAGAGTTTAGCAGGTATTTCCTGAGAGAATGATGGATGAAGGCATAAAGATAAAGAAATTCGAGTGGGGTCTCTGTCCTAAGATTAGACAACAAGTATATGTGTTCGACCTCAGTATCTATTCAATCGTTTTAGCCAAGGCACAGCTAGTAGAGAGGAACCTTCGTATTTTTTCACAAGTAGTGGAGAACCTTAGGCCATCGGTTTCACACCGCAGACTAACACCCACTGTACTTGTTCAGCAGAACAAGAGACCTAGGCCAGTGACTCAGGCTCTTCCTTATATTTCGGCAACAGGACGTGATAGGATTTACCAGCACTGTGACAAGGATCATGGGGATCGACCCTACTATTGTCTCAACAATACTTACTATATATGTGGGAGTTTCCAGCATTACGCGAGAGAGTGCACGAGGAATCAGAACCATGCTAGACCTCTTATACAGGGCAGAGCTTACAACCTCACTCAGCAAGATACAAAAGTCAAACCATACATGATCCAAGGTATGTACACTATATGTAATCATCTTGCACATATTTTAATTGATACTGGTGCATCACATTCATTTGTCTCACATGCTTTCACACCAAACTTAAATATATTACCTGAAAGACTTGATCCTGTATTGTTTGTGTCTACTCTTGGGAGTAGAACACTATTAGGGGAGGTTATATATAGAGCTTGTATCATAGATATAGCAGATAAAAAATTGAGTGTGAGCCTAATAGAGATTGACACATGGGACTTTGATGTAATCGTAGAAATAAACTGGCTAGCGGCATATCACACCACCGTAGATTATTTTCACAAGAAACTTGTATTCAACATTCTTAATGAAGAGTCTTTTATAAATTAATAAAATTCTTGAAACATTATTCCCTCATGGTAATTTTCCTATTACCAAGTGCTTTAACTTGGTTATTTTCTCTAACTATGCAAATCTAAGAAAAAAATTTGCATTTGAGAGATTTTAGTAGTCCGAGACTTCTCGGATGTATTTTCTGATTAACTAGCCAAACTGTCAGTGGACAAATAAGTTGAATTCACCATAGATCTTCAGCCAGGCACCCAGCATATCTCAGTTGCCCCTTATCGCATGAGTCGTGTCGAGATAGAAGAACTAAAAAAATAGATTAATGAATTGTAAATTAGTGGGTTCATCTGATATAGTGCATCCCCTTGGGGTTCTGGAGTCAAATTTATAAAAAATGGGGATGGGACGTTAAGATTATGTATTGACTACAGGGGACTGAACAGGGTCACGATCAAGAACAAGTACCCCATCCCTAGGATCGATGACCTTTTTAATCAGTTGTAGGGTGCTCTGATCTTCTCTAAAATAGACTTGCATTCAGGTTACCATCAGATAAAGATCAAGGCAGAAGACATTCCCAAAATAGCTTTCTTAACTAGGTACGGACACTATGAGTTCCTAGTCATGCCATTTGGACTAACCAACGAACTAACCATCTTTATGGATTTGATGAACAGGTTTTTAGGTAATTTCTGGATCAATTCGTCATTATATTTATCGACGATATCCTGGTATATTCAAAAAGTAGAGAGGAATATGCTCACCATCTGACTCAGGTTTTACAAGTTCTCAGAGAAAAGAAGTTGTATGAAAAGTTGAGTAAGTGTGGGTTTTTGCTCGAGCAAACTACCCTCATAAGGCACATCATATCAAGAGATTGAGTGTCAGTGAACCCCTGAAAAAGTTGAAGCAGTGCTTGGTTGAGAGACATTAACCTCGGTCAAAGAGATTCGTAACTTTCTAGGAATGACAAATTATTACCGCAGGTTTGTGGAATGATTTTCTAGCCTAGCTGCTTCTTTGACCCGGCTCATAAAAAAGAATGTCAAGTTTCAATGGGACGAGAACTGTGAATGGACCTTTTCAAAACTAAAGAAGTGGTTGACTACTGCACATGTATTGATCTTGCCGAGTGGGACAGGTGGATACACAGTTTATAATGATGCTTCCTACTTGGGGCTGGGCTATATTCTGATGCAGCATGAGAATGTCATAACCTATGGGTCCAGGTAATTGAAGAGTCATGAGAAAAACTATCCCACCCACGACTTAGAACTTGTCGCAATTATCCACGCATTGAAAACTTAGTGTCATTACTTGTAACGGGAGACTTTTCATATCTATATCGACCATAAGAGCTTGAAACACATATTCACTCAAAAGAACCTCAACATGCGTTAGAGACGATGAATAAGGACTACGATTGCAACATTTTGTATCACCCTGGTAAGGATAACGTGGCAGCCGACGTACTCAATAAAAAAGTACAAGTATGTTAGCTCACCTAATAATTTCAGAATGCAGGGTAATAGGGGTCGCACAACATATGTGACTTTAGGAACTGAAGAGAGTTACATGCTTAACCCACCTGACTATTCAACTGGAGTTATTCCAAAGAATAAAGGAAGCCCAATCTGTTAATTCTACCCGAGTAGTCCTTAGGAAAGATGCAGAACAGGGAGTAAATTCAAATTTTTGAGTCTCTTCCAATGAGTTACTCAGATTTTAGGACAGAATGTATGTTCCATGTGACAGTGAGCTGAAAAGGGACATCATGACAGAGGGTTCACAGCTCAAAGTTTGTCATGCATCCCAGAAGCATTAAGATGTATCAAAAGTATGCGACTCTAGTTTTGAGGGAAGGAGGGTGAAAAAAGAGGTGGCCGATTTTATTTTCAAGTGTCTGGTGTGTTAGCAAGTCAAGGCAGAGCATCAATGCTCAGACAGGCTACTTTAGCCATTACCGATTCCGGAGTGGAAGTGAGAACACATCATAATAGATTTCGTGACAGGATTGTCTAAGGCATGCTCGGGACATGATATCATTTGGGTAATTATTGACCAGCTCACCAAGTCTTCTCACTTCTTGGCCATCAAGATGACTAACCCATTGGACAAGTTAGTAAGAATGTATATCCGGAAGATAATCAGGTTATATAGGGTGCCAATGACAATAGTATTCGATAGGGACCCTAGGTTCACTTCTTAGTTTTGGTCTAATTTTCAGCAAGTCATGAGAACGAAACTGTCTCTTAGTACCGCATTCCACCCTCAGACCGATGGACAATAAAAAAAAAAACGATCTGCACACTAGAGAATATGCTCCAAGCTTGTGTTCTTAACTTTGGGAGCCATTGAAATAATCATTTACCCTTAATAGAGTTTTCCTATAATAACAGCTACCAAGTAAGTATCAGCATGGCTTCGTACGAGGCGTTATATAGCCGCCCATGCAGATCGCTGATCTATTAGAAAGAGGTGAGTGATAGAATTGTTCGGCCCAGATATTGTGGAGGAGACTACAACCAAAATACTTATGATCAAGAAGAACATCCAGATAGCTCAGAGCATGCAGAAGAGCTATACAAACACCTAGAGGAGGGATTTAGAATTTGAGAAAGGTGATCGAGTGTTCCTTAAGGTCACTCCTTTTAAGAAAATCAGTAAGTTTGGCAAAAGGGAGAAACTGAATCCCTGATTTATTGGGACATTTAAAATCTTAAACAGAATTAGTACTGCTGCCTACAGATTGACACTACCTCCACAACTATTTAAAGTCCATAATGTGTTTTATGTGTCCATGCTACGCAAGTACAACTCGAATCCCTCTCATATCTTGGCCCACGAGTCCCTTTCACTTCAGGAGGATCTGTCATATAAGGGGGTACTGGTGGGCATTGTGGACCGAAAGAACAAAGTACTCTGCAACTAAGAAATTCTATTCGTTAAGGTTTCATGGCAGAATCACATACAGAGAGATACCACATGGAAGTTAGAATCAGACTTCAGAGCCCAGTATCCCCAACTGTTTAATTGAGGGAGAGTGAGACAAATTAGAGGGACCAAATGTCTTTTAAGGAGGGGAGAGTCGTAATACTTGGGCCAGGGATTAATTTTAAAATTAAAAAATATATAAAAATCTAATTTTAAAATTAATAAAATTTAATTTAATGTGAAATTATGGAAAAAATAGGTTGATGATGAAATTAAAAATAATTTTGGAAAAAAGGGGTGAAAATTTGGGCTCGGATGGTGTTTTCGAAAGAAAAATTAAAAACTGGGGGTTAAAATGTAATTTAGAAAAATTACACCACGTAGGATCACTCAGTCAGCAGTCTCGGCGAACCGGAGTGCGCCGCGTGGCAATGCACACTGACTCAGTGCCACGTGAGAGGCCACGCTGGCGATCTACGTGCCACGCGATTGGACGGCCCGGAGGCGTTCCCACGCGCGTGGATGGTTCGGATCTATTTCCTCCTCAAGTGTGATCGGACGGTCACGATTAAATGCAATGAATGATACAAATTTATTCATTCTTTAAACGCGATTAGATGATTGAGATCAAATCGCGATGAATGATTTAGATTTATTTTTTTCTTTAAACACGATCAGACGGTCGAGATCAAATGCAATGAACAATCTAGGTTAATGCGAGATATGTATAAATATTTCACATCACACCGAATCCAAACTCTAGCCGCCAGTCTCCTGCCGGAGAAGAAGAATCAATCGCATGGAAAGGGAGCCGACCGTCGCTTGCCGCCGCACCGGAGCCACCTCCGACCGCAAAAAAAATGTAAAAATTCTCCTATCCACTCGAAATTTGATTCCGAGCAACCCCATGGCCAAATCAGAGCAAAAGGAATGGTGGATGAGCCGAAAATTACGGACAAAGCTCAGTGTTGCCGCTGCAGGTAAAACTTAAAACCTCCTCCGATGAGCCCCTTCCCATTTTTCATTTCGTGTAATTTTTTTACTATTGTGTTCATCGTTCTGTTCTCTATAGTTTGATCGAAAAAAAATCTCAGCCGCGAAAATGAACCGGTGGAGTCACTGTATCGAAAAATTCTGCCATCGATAGGTTTATGTTTTTTGATTTTTTTTTTGCCGATTGAGGCCCCATAACGTGTTTTCTTACAAGAATTAGTATAAAATTGGCCGAAACTGGCCATAATTATCCAAAAATGGTCAGGCTGAGGTAAATTACCACCGCGGGCGGCAGTACCGTCACTGGAGCACGGCGGTGCCGATGTGCCGAAATTCTAAAATTGGTCAAAAAAAGGTTTTTAACATCGATTTTGGATTTTTTGGGGTATTTTTAGGTACGTGAAGCATGTTTTAATCTTCGCAAAAAAATTTAAGAAATCCGGAGACCGCCAGTAGACGCAGTAAAAAGTTCAGTGTTTCGGACATCGATTCAGATAAGAATCTCTCACCTTATTATCTGTTATAGAATTGAAACTTAATAATCAGTATTATGGTATTTTATGTAATTTAGAAAGTTTTGAGAATAATTATAGGTTATCAATGGAGTCGGGAACTAGCTAGTCATTTATTTATTATCATATTTAACTGATTATTTAATTTACAACTTTAAATACATGATGATATACTGGAATGGTTAAATAATTCAATTGTGTTTTCTTGATATATATATTGCTTGTCTTGCGTGATTTACGGTTGATTGTAAAATTAAAAATTAATATCCAAATAAAAAATTATTTGGTCATGTGAATTAATGAATGGTAGCCTTACTGAATATCTTGGGAGATGGTAGACGGATCAAGTACATAAGGAACCCTACCGTGAACGTTACCTCATACCGGACGGGGTATCGAGAAATTGTATTTTTTGCGCTCATATCGAACGGGGCATGGGGACAACCCAATTCATCCTCATACCGGACGGGGTATTGAGGGATAATATTTTTTATGCTCATATCGAACGAAGTATAGGAGCGGCCGATTAGTTAACAATGTTAGATATTGGTTCACGTGTAGTGGGACATCCTTATGGGCCCCCAAGGATACTAGTAAACAAATAAAAAGGAAAAATTGTTGTTATTGCTCACTTGAAAATGAGATTAGAATGTTATTTGAGTTATTGTCTCTATAGGTCGATTTTGAAAATCTCGCAACGGTAAATTTATGTAATAAATAGTTTTTTTCATGATAAATAAATTTACTTAAATCAATAGTTTCATTAGTTATTTTTACAATTTTTACTAACCTTCAGTTTTTGTATCGATGATTAGTGTGATATTCTTACTGAGGTAGTGTAGCTCACCTTTTTATTAACTATTTTAGATCAAGAGGACCAAGACCCAAATTCCAATTAATAAGAGGGTTATAAATAGTTCACTACCCGAACTCCCTTTAAAAGTTAGTGAAGGTCATCCTAAAATGCTCAATATATTGCCTTTTATTTATTTCTTTAATTTTTGTTTGTTCTTTTAGAATGATCATTCTCGTATCTTTATTGGGCATTCTAAATTATTGTGTGAGGAATGTAAATCCTAAACTCTATCATTTCACTTCCGCATTTAATTTATAACCTTATTACCTTTTAAGTTCTGGGCCTTTATAGTTTTTTTTTTCAGATTTTTCTTTTTGCTCTCTTCTTTCCCAAAGGCTTATAATTTTCTTTTATTTTTTTTTACAAAGATTGTTAATCTATAAACTTTTCCTTTGAGTATCATTTCAATTTGTGCAATAATTTAATATGATATTAGAGCACCACTAATTTGATTTTGTTGCTTTGTTAATCGCTCAATTTTTTCATAGAAACCCTTAGTCTTCTTTCTGATCAAAATCTTGATGATTTCATCAGTAAATCTATTATGGAGACTTAAATGATTTAGGATTCTTCAAAAAATGAGGAAGTCACAATAAATCCTTTCTAACTTCACCCGAATGCGAGTCCGTCGCTCATGCTTACCTCCTCGATTTTGACATGTAATAATTTTAACTCTTGGTCCTGTTCCATGAGATTGGCCTTAATATCCAAAAATAAATTGAAGTTCGTGGATGGTTCTATCTTGATCCTGAACAAAAATGATCCTATGTATGATTCATAGAAAAGGTGCAACACTATAGTTGTCTCATCGATTATGTGATCGCTATCACTGTCCACTGCTTAGAGTGTAATCTGGATTGATTTCGTGAAGGATCTCTGGAAGGATCTCCATGATAGGTTTGCACAGTGTGATTTGGTTAAGAGTTTCAGACTTATATGATGAGATTTCTTCATTGAAGCAAGGAACTTTTTAGTTACAAAGTATTTCACTCAAATAAAGATCTTATGGGATGAATTAGCAAACCTAAAACTAGCACCTAGTTGCCAATGTCCAATTAAGTGCACGTGTCATGTTGGTATTATACATTGAAAATATCAGGAAGAGGACCGTATTATCAAATTTTTGAAAGGACTAAATTAGTCTTTTAGTGTTGTGAAATCTCATATTCTTATATTAGATCCTCTGTCTCCTTTAAACAAGATGTTTACATTGGTTTTGCAACATGAAAGGAGCATTACTGTTGGAGCTTCAGGAACACAATATGAAATCAATATCTTATATGCAAAATAAGACTACTGGTCAACAGCAGAAAACTATAAATGTGTATACTCCTGGACATAATAAAAGGAATTTTGGAGGAAATAATAAAAGGTCAACCTATACACATTGTGGATTTGTTGGCCATACTGTTGACAAATGCTATAAAAAATATGGTTATCCTCCAGGTTATACGCTTAGGCAAAGGAATGTCTCCAGTAATAATCAAACATGTATTCAAACTACAGAGGTAGATTCAGATATAACAGAAACTCAAGTGAGGCTTAATTCTCAATGCAATATTTCAGAAGAATTGCCTCTTTCACTCACAAGAGATCAATATCATAGACTCTTAGTCATACTACAACCTTTAGGTCTTGTAGCCCATACAAACACCATGCCTCATATTAATACATTGTCTGGTAACCCTGATAACCTTCAATCTGCATCCTTGCTAGGTACTACTTCAACTCTACTATTTCATACTATTAAAAATAAGTGGATCATAGATTCTGGAGCTACATACCATAGTTAGTTCCATTGAAATGTTTACTATGTCTAGACCTGTAGATAATTTATTCATACGATTGTCAAACTCTCAAACTATACCAGGTACTCATATAAGACTTGTACATGTGACACCTTCACTTGTTTTATATAATGTTTTATATGCATCTAGCTTTTCACTCAATTTGATATCTATTACTTATTTATTAAAACAATCTTGTTAGTCCCTAACATTTCACAATGATTGTTGTATCATCTAGAAAACTAGAATAAGATTGGTTTAGCTAGAGAGTGACAAGGATTGTATTATCTTGAAGAAGTAGATTTGAAGAACACAAGTGCTGGAAATTCTATTGTTAAATCAGATTATGTTAATTGTTCTTTTATAAACAAAAATTACTTTGATTGTACTCATACTCATACTATTACTAATAAAATTTTTTGGCATTTTTGTCTTGGTCATACTTCATCCCCGAGACTTCAAACTCTTTATCAAATAAATAAATCTATTATTCCTAGTTCTTATTCTTCTTGTGACATATGTCATCTTGCTAAACAAAAAAGGTCTACCTTTCTTGTCAGTCATTTAATTAGCAGTAAATGTTTTAATCTTATTTATATTGATATTTTGGGTCCTATAAATGTTGTTTCTCTTTATGGTCATCATTATTTTCTTACTATTGTTGATGACAAAAGTAGATACACTTGGTTGTACCCCATGAAAACCAAAGCAAAGGCAAGAGGAATTGTAGTCACTTTCTTTGCCTTTGTAGATACTTAGTTTAAAGCAAAAATTAAATGTGTTCGATCTTATAGTGGACAAGAGTTCAAAATGTCAGAATTTTATGTAAATAAAAGGGCAATTCATCAATGTACTTGCCCATACACACCACAACAAAATGGTGTGGTTGAAATGAAACATCAACACATAATGAATGTGGCAAGATCATTGAAATTCCAGGCCAATCTCCCAATAAAATTCTGGGTTGATGTGTGCTGCATGCAACCTATTTGATAAATATTTTACCTTATCCAATCATCAACAATAATACTTCTTTTGAATTGTTATTCAATAAAAATTCCTCAATATCAACATTTAAAAGTCTTTGGCTGCTTATATTATGCCTCTAATCTTATTTCTGGTCAATCTAAGTTTGATTCTATAGCTATTAAATATCTTTTCTTTGGATTTTCCTCTCATGTAAGGGGTATAGATTGTACAACATCCAATCTCACAAAGTTTTTGTCTCTCGGGATGTTC
>NW_019014598.1:878880-890843 GCF_000150535.2 Carica papaya
TTTCAAAAACACCTCCGAACTCAAATTTTCATCCATTTTCCCTAAAATTGCTTTTAATTACATGCATAACCTATTTTTCTCAAATAATTTAATAAAATTAAATTAAATTAATGTTTTTAATTATTTTTATAACACAAAAATTAATCTCGAGCTAAATTTCGGACCCAAGTATTACAACTCTCCTTCTTTTAAGAAAAAATTTGGTCCCTAAAATTTGTCACCCTCTTACTTAGTTAAACAGTTTGGGATAATGGGTTTTGAAGTCCGATTCTAGCTCCTATGTGACATCTTTCTGTGTGTGATTCTGCCATATGATCTTGACAAAGAGAATTTTTTTATTGCAAAGTACTCTATTTTTTTGGTCTACAATGTCCACTAGTACCTCCTCATAGGATAGATCATCCTGAAGTGAAAGGGACTCGTGGGACAAGATGTGTGAGGAGTTTGGGTTGTACTTACATAACATGAATACATGAAACATATAATGAACCCTGTATAGCTCTGGAGGTAGTACTAGCATCTAGGTGGTCGTACCAATTCTTTTTAAGATTTCAAACGGTAAAATAAACTGGGGATTTAATTCTGCCTCTTGCCAAAACTACTGATTTTTTTGAAATGGGTGACCTTGAGAAACACTCAATCACCTTTCTCAAATTCAAAATCTCTCATACGGGTGTCTGCATAACTCTTCTGCCTGCTCTGAGCTGCCTAGATCTTATTTTTTATTTTAACTCTCTTGGCTATAGTCTCATCTACAAGATCTGGGTTGAATAATTTTCTATTACCCACTTTTTCTCAACAGATCGATGATCTATAGTGGTTATATAATGCATCGTAGGGGCCCATGCTGATACTTGTTTGGTAGTAGTTATTGTAGGTGAATTCTATTAAATGTAAGTGATCATCCCAATGGCCCTCGAAGTTTAGAACACAAGCTCGGAGCATAACCTTCAGTGTGCGAATCATCCTCTCTAATTGTCCATCAGTTTGAGAGTGGAATGTGGTGCTAATGGACAATTTCATCCCCATACCTCACTAAAAACTAGACCAAAACCAAGAAGTTAACCTGAGGTCTCTATCGGATACCACTGTCACTAAAACTCCATGTAACCTGACTATCTCCCGGATATATATTCTCGCTAACTTATCCAAGAGGTCGGTCATCTTGATAGCTAAGAAGTGAGAAAACTTGATGAGTCGGTCGATAATACTAGATAACATCATGTCCTGACCGTGCCTTAAACAACCCTGTCACTCAGGGATATGTTCCTACTTCCACTTCGGGATCAGTAATGGCTGAAGTAGTCCGCATGAACGTTAATGTTTTACCTTAACCTGTTGACATACCAGACATTTGGAGATAAAGTCAGCTATCTTTATTTTCATCCCACTCCACCAAAACTAGGGTCGCATACTTTGTTACATTTTAGTACTTTCGGGATGTATGACGAATTTTGAGCTGTGAGCCTCTATCATGATGTCCATTTTTAATTCATTGTTATCGTTTAACACATACCCTATCCTGAAACCTGAGCAATCCATCGGCAAAGACTCGAAATTCTAGATTTACTCATTGTTCTACATCCTTTTTGAGAGCTGTTATGGTGGAATCAATCAATTAGACTTCATTTATTCTCTAGATCAATTCGAGTTAGACTGTCAGGTGGGCTAAACATGCAACTCTCTTCAAGTCCTAAAATTATATCTATTGTGATGCCCCTATTACTCTGCATTTAGAAACCATTAGGTGAGCTAACATACTTGTACTTTTTCTACTGAGTGCGTCGGCTACTACATTGCCCTTACCGGAGTGATATAAAATATTACAATTGTAGTCCTTGAAGAGTTCTATCTAACACCTCTGATGCATGTTGAGATCATTTTGAGTGAATATGTGCTTCAAACTCTTATGGTTAGTATAAATCTCAATAGTCTCCTCATACAAGTAGTGGTGTCAGGTTTTTAAGGTGTGGATAATGGCGACAAGTTCTAAGTCGTGGGTGGGGTAATTTTTCTCATGACTCTTCAACTGTCTGGACCTATAGGCTATGACTTTTCCTTATTATATTAGAATACAATCCAACCCCAGATAGGAGGCATTACTATATACTATATATCTACATGTCCCACTTGGTAAAGCTAACACGGGTGCAGTAGTCAACCACTTCTTTAGTTCTATAAAACTCCTTTCATAATCATCGTTCCATTCAAACTTAACATTTTTCTTTGTGAGCTAGGTCAAAGAAGCGGTTAGGTTAGAAAATTCTTTCACAATCCTGCGGTAATAGCCTACTATTCCCAAAAAGCTACGAATCTCCTTAACCGATGTTAATTTCTCCCAACCAAGTACTATCTCAACTTTTTTGGAGTTCACTGACACTCTATCCGTTGATATGATGTACCTCAAGAAGGTAGTTTAATCAAGTCAGAAACCATACTTGCTCAATTTTATATATAATTTCTTCTTTTTAAGAACCTACAAGACCTGAGTTAAGTGGTTAGCATGTTCCTATTTGCTATTTGAATAAATCAAGATATCATCGATGAACATAATGACGAACTGATCTAGAAATTGTCTGAAAACTCTGTTTATAAAGTCCATAAAAATGGTTGATGTGTTGGTTAGTCCAAATGACATGATTAGAAATTGATGGTGCCCATACCTAGTTCTGAAGGCTGTCTTGAAAATGTCTTCTATCTTAATCTTTACTTGATGATAACCCGAACACATATATATTTTAGAGAAGATCTAGACACCCTACAACTAGTCAAACAAGTCATCAATCTTGGGGAAGGGGTACTTGTTCTTGATCGTGACTTTGTTCAATATCTTATAGTCAATACATAATCTTAACGTCCTATCTCCTTTCATTGCAAATGTGACTCCAGCACCCCAAGGAGACACACTATGTTGGGTGAACCCATTGTCCTATAATTTATTAATTTGTTTTCTCAAATCTTCAATCTCAACATGACTCATGCGGTAAGGGGCAACCGAAATAGGGTGGGTGCCAGACTGAAGATATATAGTAAACTCAACTTCTTTGTCCATTAGAAGCCCGGGTAGTTCATCAAAAAACACACCTGAAGAGTGTCAGAGTATCGGGATCTCTTGAATGCAAATTTCTTTTTTAGGTTTGCCTAATGTAGAAAAGACAATTGAATTAAAACAATATGTAATAAAGAAATTGCCATAAGGGAATAAAATTCAAATTTGTTTATTAACTTGTAAATGACTCTTTGTTATGAGGATTGAATACAAATTTCTTGTGGAAACAATTTATGGTGGTGTGATACACCTCTAACCAGTTCATTCTCAAAATTACATCAAAGTCTTCGTGTCAATCTCTATCAGGTCCACACTCAATTTTCTATCTGATATATTTATGATACAAGCCTTGTATATAACATCTCCTAGTAGTGTCCTACTTCCAACAGTAGACACAAACAACACAAAATCAAGTCTTTCATGTAATACATTCAAGTTTGGTTTAAAAACATATGAGACAAACGAATGTGAAGTATCAGTATCAATCAAAATATGTGAAAAGTGATTACAGATAGTATACATACATTGTATCACGTTTGGGTTGGCTTTAACATCTTACTGAGTGAGGTTATAAACTCTGCCCTAGATAGGAGGTCTAGTCTGATTCTGATTTTGTGGGCACTCTCTCGTAAAGTGTTGGACACACTCATATATACGATAGATATTGTTGAGACGATAACATGGTCGGTTATCATGATCCTTATCACAGTGTTGACAAGTCTTACCGTATCATGTTATTAGACCCTAAGGAGGAGCCTGAGTCACTGGTCTAGTCCTCTTGTTCTGCAGAACAGGTGCAGTGGGTGTTTGCGATGTGAAACTGGGGGTATGAGATTCTTCACTGTTAGAGAAAAGTTGTGAAGGTTTCTCTCCACTAGCTGTGCCTTGGCCAGAACGACTGAGTAGGTGCTGAGCTCAAATACGTATAACTGCTGTCTAATCTCGGGATGGAGTCCCCACTCAAACTTCCTTGCATTTCTGCCGTCATCCATCATACTCTCAGGGAATATCAACCCAACTCTATGAACATTCGGACATACTCCGACACAGTCATATCACCCTGAATTAAGTGTGCAAACTCTATTTTATTCAAATACCGAAGGTGCTCTAGGAGGTACTCCGTATTAAAGGTCATCAGGAACTGTTCCCAAGTGACTGGAATAGGTAGGGTGGCCTGCTTGAGTTGCTACCAGCGATCTATCTCTCCCACGAGCATGTAGGTGGTGAGTACAACTTTCTGTTCAAGAATCACCTAAAGAGTTACGAAGACCTTCTCTGTCTCAACTAACCAATACTCGGTCTCTTCGAAAGAGGATGTCTTTGCAAAGATAGATGAGATTAGTCTTTTATACCTTTTAATGTAGCATGGGTCTATCATAGGTGGAACTTGGTCTCGTGGAAGAGAGATTGTATTATGCTAGGGAGGGACCAAGTGGCCCTGGGGTGGGCTGGATGATACAGTAGAGCACTGAATTGTACTGTTGCAATGCCGGATGGTGCGATAAAGGCACCAGATTGTACTGTGGCGGTGCTGAATGGTGCGGTGAAGACACCAGATTGTATTGTGGCGGTGTCGGATGATATGGTAGAGGAGTAAAGTTGTACCAGAGTGGCTCCGGATATTTTTGCTGCAAGGGTGGCTCAAATTGTGGCAATGGGAGAGGGTCAGATAACTCCCTCATTTCCTCATGGGCTTGCTGAGCAGAGATGAGTCTCTCCAGCATCTCAAAAAGTCGATCAACATCTTCTCGAAGCAAACCATCCTGGGATGTTCGGTTTAGTGGGGGCCATCCTCTCCTCATATCTTTGTACCTGTATTTCATAAAGAAGGGTTGAACAATAATTTGTATTTGGTGTTTGTAAGTCTCTGTGTAAGAAATAATTCCGAAGAACGTAGCTCTGATACCAACAGTAAAGGTCCGGAACCTTAAAGAAAATGAATTTATAATTTAAATGCGGAAACAAATAATAACATTAGAGTTTACATTCCTTACACGATAAATTGAATTGCCTAATAGGGCTAGGAAAATGTCCCTTATACGTGGTTCATAAAAGACAAAGGTAGTTAAAGAAAAACAAATAAATAATTATTATATGACAACCTTCACTAGCACTTAAAGGGAGTCCAGGAGGTGGACTACTCACAACTCTCTTACTGATTGAGATCTAGATCTTGATATTCTTGATCTAAAATAGTTAATAAAAAGGTGAGTTACACTAATATAGTAAGAATATCACACTAATAAGTGATACAAAAAATCATAGATTAGTAAAAATTAGAAAACAACTAATAGAGCCATTGCTTTAAATAAATACATTTAACTTTAAAACTTTTTATTTGATACTTACTGTTACGGTTTTTCTCAAAATCAATATATGAAGACACTTAACCAAATGAAAGTTTAATTTTATGCATAGGATCATCAATCCTTCCTTTTTAACTTAGTTACTGGGACCCCTAGGGGTCTATAGGGATACTCATCTACTCGTGAACCCAGTATCAAGATTGATAATTAACCTAGCCATCCCCATACCCTGTCCGGTAATGGGCGTTAAAAACACCATCGCCTCGATACCCCATCCGGTATAAGGGTGAACCGTATCTCCTCAAAGCCTTCTGATATGAGACTTCTCAGCCCCGTCTGACTGAGGTAATGTCCACAATAAGATTCTCTATATACCGGGTCCGTCCATCATGTCCCAGGATGCCAAGTAAGCTTTCATTTATTTACACTCTTGTCATCCAAGCAACCACTAAAGTATATCAATATCTCATTTCATATTCACAGATTAATCCAAATGACACTTTAGCAAATGATATAGTTTAGTATAGCTAAATAATCAATAACCAGAATACAAGATAAATAACATAGAAAGAACCAAATAACCAAATAACCGAGAATACCATAAAAACCATCAATTCAATTACGCAAAGTATAATAGTAAACAAATATAAGCAATATAGAAAAATAAACAGGGAATCAGGACAAATGTAAACTAATCGGTTCCAACTTCACTAGTGACCTGTAATATTTTTAAGGTTTTTCTAATTTTTTTAAAAATTCACAATTATTGATTATTAATCTTCAATTTACCGTAACCAAGAATAGGGTGAGAGATCCTTACCCGAATTGATATTTTAAGATGCCGCACTATTTTCTAATAGGTTTCGGATTTTCTGAATTTTCCTGCGGGAATCCAAAATACTCGTCATACAACTAAAAATACCCTAAAACCCCAAATCAGTGTCGAAAATCCTTCCTGGCCAATTTTAAGGTTCCGGATGGCAGTGCTGCTGTGCTTTGACGTCGACTCTCTAGCCCGCGATGGCGCCGCCATGCTTCAGCACTGGCTCCATCACTCGTGGTGTTGGTTCATCTATGCTTGGCCGATTTTGGCCAGTTTTATACACGTTGCTGCGGAAAAATACGTTAGGGGTTCTCAGTTGGTCAGAAAATTACAAAAAATCGAACCTACTGGTAGGGGGGTCTCCAGGTGCGGCAGCTCTGCCGGTTCTTCTTCACAGCTGGGGTTTCTTCTTCTGTTAACTTGCGCAGAAAAAGACAGTGAACACAACGGTTAGAAAATTTTGTGAAACGAGAAATGGGAAGGGACTCATTGAAGGGGTTTTAGGGTTTCGGTCACGACGGCTGTACCGGGCTTTACCCACAGTTTTCGGCTCACCTGTCATCCTTTTTGCTTTGATATGGCCACAAGGAGACTCAGAATCAAATTTCAAGCGGGTATGAGAGAATTTTACCTTTTTTGATGGTTGGTGGTGGCTCTGGTGCGGCGGCGGCCAGGGGTCGGTCTCTTTTTCTAGTGGCTGGTCCTTTTTCTCTTGTGAGGGCATGGTAGCTAGGGTTAGAGTTCCCTTACGACGCGATGTTTATATACTCATTCCGCGTCAATTTGGGCCATCCATTCGCGTCGACATGGAGCAAGAGGAGTTGTTCGGTCGTTGCCTATTAGGCCGATTGCGTGGGTGAATTTAGAATGTTCATTGCGATTGATCTTGTCTATCCAATCGCGCTTAAAGAGAGAATGCATATGAGCCGTTCATGCACTTATGATCAAATCTGGGCCGTTGGATCACTGGACACCGGATCGCCTGTGTGACCTCCCACATGGCATCGACATCAGAGTGTTTTGCCACGCGACGTGCTCTTGTTCGTTGGAACTGTTGACTGGGCCGTCATACGTAGTTGAATTTTTTGTTTTTGTATTTTGACCCATTGTTTCTAATTTTTCTTTCAAAAACACCAGCCAAACTCAAATTTTCACTCATTTTCTTTAAATTTGCTTTCAGTTACGTCCTTAAACTATTTTTCTTAAATAATTTAATAAAATTAAATTAAAATAATATTTTTAATTATTTTTATAACATGAAAATTAATTCCGGGCCAATTTTTGGGTCCGAGTATTACATTCTTCATCCTCAAGAATGCATCTGCATTCCCTATCTATCACTCACTTTTAAATAATTTGAATTATGGTAATTGTACTTGTATAATATTGAGTTTTATGATTGAGTAATAACCACCACTGTTTAGTAGCAAACTTATAAACATAATATATATGAACTCCAATCCTTAATGGGTTCTTATTTACTTAAAGAAAGAGACTTTCCTTAAAATCGCATGTTTCAACCTTTACTGAATAAGCATATAAAAAATGGAAGTTCATATCGAAATCAAAATTGGATTTAAACAATGAAACAAACTATGTATAGAGACCACAACAATAACCACAGTTACCTATGCTTTAGATGCAACAACCTATTAAAATCTTGGCTCTTTAGATATGGGTACGTAGAAAAGCGAATTCATGTGTGAGATTGTTGTATTCCTTATCACATAGCTACATCTTACCATACTTTTTATTGATGATATAAACAATACTTAAAGAGAATATCATAAAAGAACTTACTTGACTATGTGTGATTTTTCTTAGTTCCTTTTTTTGTGAATACTTGTACGAGAATATAAATAAAAAAAATATATTATGATATGAGAATATTTACTAGAATATGAAAATGCAACTAAAGTAGAGATGCATATTACCTCCATGAGCCTTAGACCACTTTCATTTCCACTCTAAAAAAGTTGAGGTGAAGATAAACCATAATAAGATACAACTTCCAGTGACCAAAAAATAAAGTCCAATATGCTACTCCCACGGAGTTTCTCCACCAATATGGCATAAAATACAGGTGACCCGAACTGTCAGGTTCGTAACACTACATAGTGTAAAAAGTGTCAATTACAATAAATGTTAACTTTACAAGGGGAATGTCTTATAGAACACCAAAATGCAATAACTGAAGAGCTAGTGAATTAGTTACAATCTTTCTTACAAAAAGGAAACCATTGTCACTCAGAAAAAAGTTATAAGCCAGAATGGGAGATTTGCATTACTTACCAGTATGTGACACATGTTCAGAAAAGAGCAAGGAATAACTGACCTACATCTTTTGTATTTTTTGGTTTAATACTTCAATGTAAGTTAATTATATCTTAGATTGATTTTTATCTTATTTATGTAATAAGTATTTTCACTTGCAATTAGAATAGGTATCAGATAACTTCATTAACTGATAGAGAAAGTCACTTATGTAGGGGGGCGTAAAGAGGAATGTTAGTCCTAGTATAAGGAATAGAATATGAATCTAAATAAGAATTATTCATAAACTCAACAAAAACATTATTAAGATTACTTAAAACAAAATATAACATTATAACTATCAATTTTGACACTAATATGTGTTTTCTAATAAAAATTTGGTAATGCCATTATATCTTATCTAATATGTACTTATTCTACCATGTAATATATATATATATATTTTTAATTATGTATAGAATTATTTTTTTTTATTTTTAAAATTTTAAATTTGATATATAGTTTATTAATAATTACAAAAAATTATAAACTGTCATGTACTAATGAAATTACATTTGAGAATCAATAATTTTTTCTTTTTCATTATACGTAAATATTAACTTACATAAAGTCCACTTGAGAGTATTAATATATAAGAAATCATAATAATACATAAACCCATTTCAATCCTTGACCTTGAACAAGTCTAAACCTCAGATCTTGAATTATAATTTTTATTAATGTAATTCAAGAAATAATGGGTAAACAACATTTTAATAAAAATATATTTTCCGTAAAATATAATAATTAAATATTAATATAAAATAAATCGTTGGTTACAAAATTGTTGTTCTACACTAATTTATCTTAAAACTGCAGCGGTAGAAGAAGAATATGAAGGGTGTACGAGGAGAGTAGAGTAAATATGAGAGGGAGAGTAGTTTGACTTGGGAAACTATTTTCCACTATTTGTATACACAGAATTAAATGAGTTTAATTAACAACATTTGCTAACTACAATTAACTTTAATAAATGAAAACATTAGTAATAAAATTAAAATAATAAGTAAATTCATCACCACTCATTCCTATTAAATATAAAATTTAAAACCAAGTTGTGCATCTGTACACCACAAACACAAAAATGTGCAACAACGAGGACCTGTAATATTGTTGGTATCAAAAATCTGGTATTCTTATTTATTATTTTCTACCTTGTTTTCTGCACTTGCATGTGAAGTTTACAGGGGCTGATAGTGCATCTGTCACTGAGGAGAGCTTTGAGTATCTTGATGAACCGGTTTGGAGGGTTACTGCATGGCAAATATTGATCGGAATGGTATCTGTTTTCACTGAACCTCTGATCCTTAAAATGATGCCGTTTTACCTGAAGCCTCCCTCCTCCATTTCAATTTCAGGCGGAATCTCGCGCGTTAAGGGAGGAAGTCTTCGGGATCCCCTTCGCACGACGGAAACCACCCACCTCCATTCTAAGTCCACGAAAATTGTTGCGCGTGAAGCTTCGGCAGCGCCCTTGCAAAACAAAAATGTCGAGGAGAGAGAAGGCCGTTTTGGACGACTTAAAATCTCGGAAACGAACAACGGAATTGAAGCAAATGATTGTAAGATTACTAAACCAAAAATAGTTCTATAAAAGGGAGAGGCCGAACAAGCAGAAGAGAAAAATCACCAGTGAGCATTCGACCAACGAGTGAGACTCAGCAGAAAATTCCAGTAAAAATACTTGTAGGAGAAAAAGAAAGTGAAGAGTCTTCTGTTTTCACCAAGCCACCAGCATAGGTATTATCTACTACATAGATACTTCAGTTCTATAACGATTGTGAATTTACTCTGTTCATAGTAGAATCAGGATAGTGGATGTATTCCTGTATCATTTTCACATTTTTTCTAACATTTCAATGAATGCGGAATGTTATGGATGGAAAAAAAAATTCAGCAGCGAGCATTTGAATCAAGTGTTTCTAGTGATTGTGAATCAAGAGTCTTCTGTTTTCACCAAGCCACCAACGTAGGTATTATCTACTTAATAGATACTTTAGTTCTATAACGATTGTGAATTTACTCTCTTCGTAGTAGAATCAGGATAGTGGATGTATTCCTGTATCATTTTCACATTTTTTCTAACATTTTCAATGAATCCCGAATATGATGGACGGAAAAAAAAAATCAGCAGCAAGCATTTGAATAAAGTGTTTCTAGTGATTGTGAATCAAGAATCTTCTGTTTTCACCAAGCCACCGACATAGGTATTATCTACTTCATAGATACTTTAGTTCTACAACGATTGTGAATTTACTCTCTTTGTAGTAGAATCAGGATAGTGGATGTATTCCTGTATCATTTTCACATTTTTTCTAACATTTCAATGAATGCCGAATATGATGGACGGAAAAAAAAAATCAGCAGCAAGCATTTGAATCAAGTGTTTCTAGTGATTGTGAATCAAGAGTCTTCTGTTTTCACCAAGCCACCAACATAGGTATTAACTACTTCATAGATACTTTAGTTCTACAACGATTGTGAATTTACTCTCTTCGTAGTAGAATCAGGATAGTGGATGTATTCCTGTATCATTTTCACATTTTTTCTAACATTTCAATGAATGCCGAATATGATGGACGGAAAAAAAAAATCAGCAGCAAGCATTTGAATCAAGTGTTTCTAGTGATTGTGAATCAAGAGTCTTCTGTTTTCACCAAGCCACCAACATAGGTATTAACTACTTCATAGATACTTTAGTTCTACAACGATTGTGAATTTACTCTCTTCGTAGTAGAATCAGGATAGTGGATGTATTTCTGCTTGCAGATGACCTATATTTTCATCATGTTTCAATGTCAAGTTGGTGGAATTGTGGACTGATGATTCACTATGTTAGTATTTGGTCACGTGAATAAACTTGAAGTTGTAGTTAGGCAGGAAAGAAAAACCAGATCTGCAAAATTAGTAAGGGGTTGTTAAAACAGTTTGGTTTAATCTCTTTCTCTCTTGAAGGATTCTTGGTTGTATCATCTACTTGCCTGATTGATTACCTTAGTTCCTATCCTGTAATCTTTTGTTGCTGCACCTCATTTTTAATAATTAATGGTTTGAAATTCTAGTGACATGCACGGCCGATTGCATAAAGATGCATCCTAACTTTGTTAGTTGCAGTGGACTTTATTGATTTTTTGTAATCATGTAAATATCTTTATACAGGGAATGCAACACCTTTGTGCTTTTTCTTTTTTCTATATATCATCATTTTTCTTCAGAAATTTTTTTTGTTAACTACATGTCAGTTTGATCCACAGAAAGGATACAAACACGCCGTGACGGATTTTATCAGCGCCTTACCAGAGAGTCTCCAGGTACGAATCCTCTCGTTCTTGTCCACAAAAGATGCTATCAGAACCAGTGTGTTATCTAAAACATGGAAGCCCCTTTGGACCCACCTCCCATGCATCAAAATCCACCATTCCGATTTCGATTTTTATGTGTGTAGCGAAGCACGATATGAATCAATGTACAA
>NW_019014598.1:903316-926221 GCF_000150535.2 Carica papaya
ATCCGTCGTGCTCCAGTACTGGTTCTATCGCCCAGGTCACACGTATCCCTATAAAAAAATACGTTAGGGAACTTCAATTGGCCGAAAAAGTCAAAAAACTTAAACTTACTGGTAGAGGGATGGGGGAGTCTCCCGGTGTGGCGGCTCCGTTGGTCCTCCTTTGCGGTTGGGGTTCCTCTTCGACTAACATGTACAAGAAAAAATGGTGAACACGATGGTCAAATAATTGCGTGAAACGAGAAATGGGAAGGGGGTCATCAGAGAGGATTTTGAGTTTTAGCCGTGGCGGCTCGGTCGAATTTTATCCGTAGTTTTCGGCTCACTTGTCGATTCTTTGGCTCCGATATGGACACAGGGAGGCTCGGAATTAAATTCCGAGAGGAAAGGGGGAAAAAAGTACCTGCTTTAACATCAACGGTGGCTCCGTTGCGACAATGACAATGGTCGGTTTCTTTTCCTACTGCCATTCTTCTTCTTCTTTGGCGATGACTGGTGCAGCTAGGGTTATGGTTCTCTAGAACCCGATGCTTAAATACTCTCTCCGTGTCGATCTGGGCCGTCCGTGCAGGGAAATATGACCCTCTCTCTTCCGTTGGATCTCTCTTATTCGGGGAATGAATTTGGGCTCCACAACCGGATTGAATCTGACTGTTTGATCATGCTTGAAGAAAAAATATATCTGAGTCATCCATGCACGCGAGACGTGACTGGAACTGTTGGATCACCAAGTACGCGAATCACCCGCGTGGCACCGATGTCGGCATATTTTGCCACGCAGTGTGCTCTGGTTTGCCGTGCATGCTAACTGAGCCGTCCCATGTGACCGATTTTTTTTGTTGTGATTTTACCCACTGTTTTTAAGTTTTTTTTTCAAAAACATTCTCTTTATTCAAAATTTCATCTATTTTTTTAAAAATTATTTTTAATTTCATTCTTGTTTCATTTTTCTCAATAATTTAAATAAAATAAAATTAAAATAAAAATTTTAATTATTTATATATATTTTATAAATAAAAAAACATCCCGTGTCAAATTTTCGGACTCGGGTGTTACAACTTGTATAATATTATTTTATGTTATAAACACTTATAATGTTTTAATTTTATTAATATTTATTAAAACATTCATATAGCATTTATAGTATTGCAGAAAATAAATTTTTTTGATGTATAGATAAATTTTTTAATTTTATATTGTTAAAATAATTAACTATGCCAACATTTGTATGTTTGTCACCTAATCGTTTATCAACTTCATTAAGATACTCAAAGATAATCAGATTATACAAAAGAGAATATATGAAACAAAACAGAAAAAATATTAACACATACTTATATATATATATATATTTGTGTAACTAAAATAAACCTCAAAACATTCAGGTAAAATGGTAGTTGATTGTTTAACTTCTCCAACTTTTCTAAAGCAGCATGCACCTTGTATTGAGAGTTAGAGTTTTGCACTCTGTGGATGGAGCTTTCAGAAATCGATTGTTTTTAGGTGTATTTATAATTTAATTTCATGAAAAATATGTAATTTGTAATTTATTTAGAAAGTATATTATTATTATTATTATTACTACTAAATCTTTGTTCTCAAGTGTTAATTATATGAAAGACAATTATAATATTACTATTTAATTTCGTTTAAGGCCTCTCATATTGAAGTATTTTATTCAACTTATCATGCCGAAAAATTTTAAAAGAATGTAAAAATTAATTGAATTTATTAAATTAGAATATATTTCTTGATTAGTAATTCTTAAATATTGTATTTTTTTTAAAAAAAAATTTACTACAGATTAAAGATGATAAAATTAACAAATAATTAATTTATATTTATAATTAAGTCATACTAATTTAAGCGCATAGTCATATATTTTTTCAAAAAAAAAATTCATATTTGGTAGTGTGTTTAGTTATTTGATTCTAAATAAAGTATATTATGTCTCCCATAAATTGTTAATGGAATTAACTCATTATTTTTAGAAGCAAATCAAACCTTCAAATAGAGACACTTCAAACATATCTCTAAGGGAGGGTAAAAGGGTTCTGAAACTAACATTTATGCATAGCTGCAGATATGAATACTTTATCCAGAAGTATCTTTCTAGGGATAAAATACTTTTTGCTTTTCCACTACATATACGAATTTTCCTCATTGAATTACAAGAGCCATTATATGATGAACTGGAAAATTACTTCATTCTAAATTTTTGTTAAATAATTTTTGTGAGAAATTTTATGGTTGATTTTGATGGAATTGAATATATATATATATATATATATACACACACACACACACACACAATTTTCTACTCTTCTTCTTTCAAGACAAAATTATGATTGTAGTAATAACTTCAAGACAACTGTCTTTCCAAAAAGGAAATTATTATATGTATGCTCTTCGAAAAAATTAGTTAAATTGTGTGTGTGTGTATATATATATGATAGGAAGACATATATATATCTGAAAAATAATCGATATAATGGTAGATAATAGATTTATTTGTATAAAGATACATCAAAGTATCCTAAATAAGGGTATTTAAATCAGCAAGCAGGGGCCTATATATAAGCCCTGACATCATATACATATATATATCGATGAATATATGTGTGTATATATATATATATATGCACCATTCTCGTTTATATGTATTCCTGTTTTGCCAGAGTCCTTTTTCTTTATATAATTTATACTGTCTGATCAGCAACTTTCACATGGGCAATAATAATTAAGATTTACCGAGTACAAAAAATTAACTTCAAGATAAATGGCAATCAAGATTCGAAATTTCAACCGGCTCTAATATTCCAATTACAATTAATCCTATGCTGCTTTTACAGATTTAGGCATAATAATCTTATAGACAAAAGAAATATGTGTGTGTGTGATATGCTGCTATTACAGATTTTAGCAGCAGCAACAGATAGAAAGAAAGAAAAGGGCATTGTCATGGATTGTCCAAAACATCTCCAGACTTTTCTTCCTTGTTTCACTTTCCTTTTTCCTCTTTTTTTAAATATGAATTTCCTTTCTCATTTCTGCTATATATGCATGACGATATATATTAAATGGCGAACAGACATTATTTTCCAACAGATCATATTACAAAGCCCTCCCGAAAGATTGTACCAGATGATTATATAGACGTACAGTTTTCCATTTCTTTTGGAGAAATAGATATAATATATCCTAATATTTAACTAGATGATATACATATATACAATAAGAGTATTTATGATTACCCTGAAGCAAAAACAGTCTTGTCTGGGATCTCCGGGACCATTAATACACATTAATATTGGTACCTCTTGCAAAGAAATTAAACCTGATCGATTTCTTTAAAAACCTTCTCGTGATATCCACCATCGAGATCAATATATATATATATATATTTGTATATCCAGAGTTCTACAATTAATCTCTCTGCTTTCCTCACAGAAAGAAAGAGATAACTCAGCAGAAAAAGCTTTTCCAACCCATATAAACATAAAACCCTAGAACACTGCTAAAGACAATATATATTGTTTTATCTATATATATAGAGACAAGATTATTATTTACAAGTCTTTATGGTCCATGTAAAAGACTTCTACCATAAAGACTGTGAAACCCCAGTGATCTTTAATTAGTTTTCTCTCCTTTTTGCCCCACATTTTCCTTCCCCCCCTCCCTTCTCTTTTCCCCCCTTAATTAATTCAATTTCCAAATCAAGGGCTTAAAATAGATCGACATGAAATTGTGATTTTTTCTTTCAGATTTTGATATCTAGGTTTTTGCACATGGACATGAATGAATACTTATTCGTTGCTTTTGAAAGCTGACGAGGATGATAGGATTTTTAGGGTTTACATAGGGCGGATGAATTTGGCTAGGGTTTCTAGTTTCGATACATAGGGATTATATATATACAGGATAGAGCTGATCAGCTTTTGCGTAAAACTACTGCAACTGCAACTCTTGCACAGTCTCTAGTAGATATTGATTTTTTTATTCTAATTTTTCGGGTGAAGATTCCTCCATTCATCTAGATTCTTAAGTTAACTCAGAAAAAGAAGTTGCAGACTCTCTCTCTCTATCTCTCTATCTATCTTATTCTGTCTATTTCTATGTGATTTCTCTCTTACACGGACACACGCGTTACGAGCACAATATACATACATATATATATAAATATGGATATATACACATGCAGCACACAGCAGTATGTTCTTATAGTTTTTTTTTTTTCTGTAATGCATGTTTGAAAGTTACTTGTTCCTAATCATCTACCAGTTTTCTTCCTTTTTCTTTTTTTGTTTCCTCTAGAAAACAAGAATTATATTGAGCATCCCTTTTTTAAATTAATATATAACCAGAATTATACTATGCATATATATAAAGATGATGACGATGATTAAGAACTTTATCCCGATCTCTCTTAGTACGACGTACTATGGACCATTATATTTAACAAAAAATTCCTCTAAAACCTGATCAACTTAATCTCATCTTTATCTCATACTGCTGCAACCCTTTTTCTTCTTTTCCTTCAATTCTTTTGAGTAATTACCTTGAAAATCTTATCTCTGAAGCCTTCCTTAATAAGAGATTTCATGACCTATATATGAATATATTTATACATACAGGCTTAAATATTAGAATGATAAAAAAGAGAACAATTTTAGGCAGGTACCATGTCATCCATAGAAAAGTTTACTTTATAAAATAACTAAGTAATTAAAGTTTAATTTATATGACATGTTAGAAATTAATCAGAAATATATTTATATATATACACGAAATATGAACAAGGTAAGTTGATTATCATGATCCTGATATCAAGATCATATTGTAATTGAATGGGAATGGAGATGATCATATGATTAGATTGATTAGGATGCAAGTTGTGCTGCAAAATCTCACTGCAACTTGTACATATATGTCATATATGTGTATGTGTGTTCGTATATGCGTGGTCCTGCTCCTCGTATAGTACTCAATACTCAGAGTTAGATGCTTTAAAGAACCTATGTGGGTTGGTCCCTCCTCTATAAGCTGATGACTAGCCATCTATCTACATCTAATCCTCCACTATTCCACACACCACAACTTTGGAGCCCACCTCCATCACTCCCTGTTTAAACCCGCCTATATACATACACTACCATACATCATGATATATATATATAAATATACAATCCCTTAAGATTAATTTATAAGTTTCATCTAATTTTTCTCCTAATTAGTTTTACAATATTGTAACACATAATGACAATTGCCGATTACATAAAGAAATATTCATCATAAAAACATTCAATTTTTAATCCCAAAATATAAGAATCTATGGTTCTCTCACTAAAAGATTAGTATATTAACTATTTGAAGTAAATCAATATTTAGGGTATATTTGGGAGATAATGATAAAGGTTGTGTTCATATATTTAGGTAGAGATAGTAAAGTTAGTAGTACTGCAATATATAATTAGATGTAGCTGAGATAAAAATAAGAGGATATAATTAATTAGGGTTAGGGTTTTGTTAAGTTGCCTTCCTTTTCATTCTGCTAGGCATGCATTATAAAGCTAGCTACTTGTAGTTGTCAATAAAGCAACAGCCCTCTTTTTCTAATAGATGTTGGATGGTCCCGGCCATATGAAGAAGTTAAAATTAACCTTCTCCATTTATATAATATGTATATACACACACATTTTGTATGTATATATGCTCTTTTTGAAAAATCAAAGTTATAGGCTGCAAGGATGACTACAAAGACATAACAATTAAACCAGTGATTGTTCAGTCTGTGGTATGAAAACAAGAGAGGAAATTACCCTTCTGACTCGATTAATTCCACGTGTCAACTTGCGCAAACGCCACATGGCTTTCGATGTACCATTGCTTTTCCTTTTTTAATCCCATGCAAAATAGTGCTGTTAAAATTCCAGCATCTTTTCTTTACTCAATTTGCTAGTATAATAAATTTCTCTGTTGCCCTCTCTGCAAAACAAATTTTACATTTAAATACAATTTTTTCTTCTGTCTGCTAGCTAGCTTGCTATCAGTTAAACTGAAGAGGAGAGTTGAGAATTTCCATGGTGCTCTAGTGCTCTCTCTGGTGTATTAATGCCCTACCCGTTTTGGATAATTGAGGATTGAAATCTGGTTAGAGCAACGAACATGAAAGCAAATACAAATCTGTAAGTATATTTCATCCTATTATGCACTACTGATGTATGCATATCTATATATATAAATTTCTATCATATGTAATTCTTCTATTCTCCTATGGGGGGGTCTTTCTTCTGATTTTCTCTTGAAATTAAAGCTTATGAAGTCAATTGAGTTGGAATAGTACTTCAGGTTTCCATTATCCCTAACTTTGGGAATTCTCCATTTGAGTTTAATAACATAACTAATACTTTTTTCATAAACAAATTCAATTCACCGTAAAATCCAAGTTGATTTTTTTTTCTTATGTTTGAATTATTTAATTTAGTTTATGCACCGTTCAAAACCCTTCATAATGTTCAAGATACAGTCAGTAGTACTAGAAAAAATTTGCATATGCATATTCTGTATGTATATCTAGGGTTCCTTCTGCATATGGGGAGGTAATTGAAACAAATTTATCAAGAAAGGTGGCTTAGCATTACCATGAGAACCTGGAAGTACTGATGTAAATTAACTTAATTAATTGTTTATTGATCAGCTGATTAATTCAAATGAGAGAAGAGGGCTAGTGAGGAATTCAGAAGACGATGATCTCAAGTTCGAGAGAAAGAGGTCTCGAAGCAAAGCAAGAGAATGACATGAGCAAGATTGACAAGTCGAAGATAGCATCGAGTTCAAGGCAATGGTCAGCGTTTCGAAATCCAAGAATCGTGCGAGTTTCACGTACTTTTGGCGGAAAAGACAGGCACAGCAAAGTGTGCACAGTAAGGGGATTGAGGGACAGAAGGATAAGGCTTTCAGTTCCCACCGCAATTCAGTTATACGATCTTCAAGACAGACTTGGACTTAATCAGCCTAGCAAGGTAATAGATTGGTTACTAGATGCCACTAAAAATGATATTGACAAGCTCCCACCTCTTCAATTCCCACCAGGATTTGGCCAATTCCATCACCAAATGTTTCTTCCTCATCATGAATTATCGCCTTCGATTAATTCCATTTCTCAGTCTTTGCCTTTTGCTTCCTTTTTCGATGCAAATCATTCTAATCCTTCTAATTTCTTGAAGGATGGAATGTCAGGGTTACATAGTTCCTTAGGGATTAAGACCAATAGTGTTGGTGATGGGGATCATGATGATCATCATCAGTCAATAAATATGGCAAAAGTTAAGCCATATTGGGACATGGATTATGCTAATAATTCATTCAGAACTGCAGCAAAATGTAAGGAAGTTGATAATCATCAAAATAATACTCCATCAGCTGCAGGCAAAGGCAAATGGATTAAGTCAAGTGTAGTACAAAATCGAGATCAAGATAATCAAGATCATGGACCAATCAGTGGCGGGTATTTGCCATCGTCATCAGCTCAAAAATTCTTTCCTCTAGCTAATCATTGCTACCTAAACAATCCCATGCCTTTCAATTCCTACTACCATTACAATTGGGATCCTTCTTCAAGCTTGTCTCTATCACAATTTGGAGGCCATGGTTACCAGCCCCAGCTAGATCAAAGTAATAATAATTCTCTCAATGATGCAGCTGTTACTTTGGCCACACCACCATCTTCTTCATTGTCCCTCTCTTCTACGCCATCTCACTCTCAACTATTGTTTTGTCCGCCTCCGCAACTCCCACCATCATTTCCATCATACCCAACTCCGTATCTTACTACTCCGGCCGCGCCGGAGAGTAGTGATCAGGCCAGGCAGATCAACCATTTGCAGATGTTAACAAGTAATAATTCTCTGAAATTGAGCTCATCAGCTATGAAGGTTCCATTCCAGTTGAATGTAAATTATAGTGCTGGTGATATGCAAAATCACAATAAAGGTAGCCCAAGCAGACAAGGATAACAATGATTCTTGAGGATCTTTCCATAGTGGCTTTAATTTCTTGATTTTGTGTGTGTATACATATATATACACCTCAGCACGGAATATAGAGCTGAGACTTAAGGCTATGAGGGGAATTGTACGTGTTACAGAATCAAGACCCTGAAGCACTAGCAAAGCAAGAATCCTGAAGAGGCCTTTTTATAAATGTACACATGCAACCAAACGAGTAGTACAAGAGAAACCAGCTCGCATGGGCATTGGTGTACCTCCAAGTAAGTAAGATATATATATTTATATATACAGTGTTGATTTTCTCATGAGTTTGATATATAGATAACGATCTGCAGGCAGTTAGTGACCTGATAGGTGGAAGTTTGTAATTTGGTAATTATATATATAGGAGTGCATTTAACTCTTGGTTTGAAATCTTTATGCAAATTAATACACATATATATATACACGTTCATAATAAATCTGATACATATATGTTTACGTATAGATATATTCACAATAAACAGTTCTGCTTAGTGTCTGCATATATATGTTTTTAACAAACGGGTTAAGCAACAATTTATTTGAGGTTAAATATAGCATTTTCTTGGTCAGTTTTCCTTTCAATGTTAACTATATATATATATATATATATAGCATATATGTTAACAGAGAATTGTGAGTTTCAACAATTAACTTTTCATGTATTATGAAGTATTATATCATATATATATATATATATATATGAATTTGGTTCATATTTAAGACACTAATAATGATTATTTTAAAGGAAGACGTTAACTATCATAACAAGCATGGAAAAAGGAAAATTACATGGTTTTGAATTTTGATTTTCTAAAATAATATATAATCGTAGACAAAATTTTCCACATTAGTTATTGAAAAATAATTGTAAGTATATAAACAACTTTTTTTTTTTTTTTTTTTTTTCTTTTCCCATACTTTCACTACCCCTTTTTACTCTCATTTTTATAATTAAAATGTTCTATTTTATAAAAATAATTTTTTTTTTTTACAACGACTGGGGTTCAAATTTTGTTAAATTTCTTAAAAATCACCTGGAAATTAGAATTTGATAAGTACAAACAAAAATATTTTGTGGGAATTAGAAGTGGCATGAAATTGAATAGGAATAAATCCTTTACCAAGTTATGTAAAAACAAATCTTTTAACGTTTTAAAATATATATATAGTTCTGGCATTATAGATAAGGAAATTAAATTTAATTAATATTTTAGAAACTAAAAGTTTAGTTAATATTCTTATTTAATTTATTATTTTAAATGTTTAAATTAATTGAGAAGGATTCGATTTACTTATATTATAACATGTTATTTTACACGTAAATCCATCAGTATTTAAAATATACATTATGTATAAATTTTATGTAAAATTAATTCTCAATAAAAACCGAGTTACTAAGATTTAAACATTAAAATTATTATTTTAATATTATCTTATATAATATATTAAATTTTAAAATAATCAATTCAATTAACCATCAAAAATATTACTATAACATTAACTTTCACCAAAAATTAAATCTTTCCTGTTAATTTTTATTTGAGCTTCCATTATATTTGATCTAAAATTATCTTAAAAGTTTAATATAAATAATTTTTGTTGAATTAAACATAAGATATTGTTTATTGATGATATGCTGTAAGTTAAAATGTGTTTCACTTGGAAGATGAGATGATATAATATATATATATATATATATATTTCATTATGGTTGGTGTGGGATAAGACTTTTTGTACATCTCATGCATTTCACATATTATTAATTCCACAATGTTTATTGTGTTTGTATTTTTGACTCATATCGAATAAGAACAAGAAAATATTATGTGGTTTAAATTTATTATGTAATTGACTTTGAATTAAAATATCATTTTAAAACTGTATTATATTTGTATTATGTATTCTATTTTGTTTTATAACATTAATTTTAAACTAAAGTTAGAGTCAATTATTTATTTACTTTTTTTTTTTTTTTTTTTTTTTTTTTTTCCAAACATGATGTGTAGAAAAAAATTGACGTGAAAGTAGATGGTTAGAAATAAATTAATTCAGAAAATTTTTTAAAATTATAAATTAATTCAGAATTTTCAAAATATTTTTGCAGAAATAAATTAATTTATTAAGTCGTTCTCTGAATTCCTTCTTATATTTGCGCACGCCTGCATCATCTCTTTTCTGCATCAACATAATTGAAAAGCTTTACTGTGTAAACTTAATTTTCACGTATGGATGCATACATTGCATACATATATATATATATATATATATATATATATATCCACATTCATAGTTAATTTTTGGGTTTGTACGGATATCTTTTTTCAAATAAAATTTTTCTTACTTCTCAAAAGAAAATGAGTTTATAGTTTAGTACATAAATATTGTATAAAAGATCTACATACGTATGCATA
Source organism: Carica papaya (assembly GCF_000150535.2). The sequence continues at coordinate 913,761 of NW_019014598.1, forward strand.
TATATATATATATACATAGAGAAAAGAAATTAAGGAAAAGAAGAGTGGGATCTGTTGGAGACGAAGGAAAGATAAACGTGGCATATTAAAAGTGGCGTAGTCAAGTTTATATGTATATATAATTCAACTCCCGTACGTGGACCACTTTGAATGCAAATTAATGTATGTTGAAGAGCGGAGAGAATCTTTAATTTAAACTTCATTTTCTAGTCTATTTTCAGGGCACACAAACAGGCAGTAAGCTTAAGCATGGACAGAAAGTTAAAAGGCATAGAGAAGAAGACTCCACAGGAAAAGCCAAAAGTTAAAATTAAAGCTAGAGTAGAGTAGAGTAGAAAATTCACTCTATGTTGCATGCATTATATATATATATATATATATATATTATATGCTTTTGATTGGATTATTGATACCGTCTCTATTTATTTTTATATACTTTTATTATTAAAAATTTATGTTATGATAAGTGTATGTACATCATTTTTATTAATAAACAAAACATTTTTAATCACAAATATATATGTGTATACATATACATGCCAACTGAGATATAATACTCTAGTTTCTTAGATATTGAGATAAATAGGAAAGAGAATGAGCACAAATAATTCATTTAATTAATTGATAGTGATACCATATACATATACATATGCCTGTACGTATACATGTTTGTATATATTTATTTATATAGAGAGTAAGAGGTAGGCAAATAGCGAGAATCTTGGATGAATCAACGAGCTGTTACTGCAAAACATACATAATTTTTCCAGATCCAAGAAAATCTATCAGCCTCTTTACAACTTGACTCTTTAATACCTACACAACTTTAAAGCTGGCTGTCATTTAAAAGGTTGCCTCCTCCTTTGTGGTCCATTTTACCTGTTATATATATAATTAATGACTCAATAATAATATTAATAAATATTGTACATTTTTTATATAGTCAAAAAAATATATATCACAATAAAAAAAAAAAAAATTAATTAAGTCGGTGTTATTAAAATTTTACTGAAATATTTAATTATTTATTGTATTTTTTAAATAAGTTAAATAATTAATAACTGTAGTTTCTCTCTCTCTCTCTCTAAGACGTTAGATTGTCACAGATAAAATTTAAGAAGCAAAAAATAAAAACATATATAATATTTAAAGTAAAATCTCTGATTTAATTATAAGAGCTACGTGGAATTAATTCGTTGATTTTAAATTATTATTTTTTCTTAATCATGTTAAAATATATATTTGCAATTTGTCTCAGCTATAATTTTCTCCTATAAAATTGTAGGACAACATAAGTAAAATGAATATTAAATAATAAATTAATAAAAGAAGAGCCCCCGGCGAGGATCGAACTCGCGACCTTTCGCTTACGAAGCGAACGCACTACCACTATGCTACGGAGGCAATGTTGCCTCTTGATTCCACTTTTAAATAAATACAAAATTTTGACGCCGTACAATCGTAACAAACCGTAACGAAAGATTAGATATATCATAAAGTTGTACTTTTATGCTTTAAAAATTCAATAATCAATAAATTTTTTTAAATTGAAACTTTACTAAAATATCAAAAAATTCAAATTTTTTTTTATAAATAAAATAATTTCTCAATCCAAATACATATTATATTTTCTAAAGAAGAATCCAATCACTCATACATTATAAGTTTCCATAAGAATTCTATTCTTCAAAATTGTGAGGAAAGAAAATGGAATAAACTCACAGCTCAAATAATAAAGAAAATAAAATAACAAAATAATTTCAAATTAAATATTCAAATAAGAAAATCTTTTTTTTTTTTTTTTTTTTTTTTCGGGGTATACACACTTTTAACTCTTCTAATCTAAATGTCAGGGAATGAAGGTTGTAATTTAAAAATTTTTGAAACTTAATTGTCTTGTTGCAAAACTTCTCTTCTCTTCTTAGGGTTTTAAAGTTTTTAAACTAAACACTAACATATATACAAAGTTGTTCTCACTATAATTACATTACAAAAATAGCCCAAAATAATTATATAACTTCTCTTAAACCTATAATCAAATAGTAAGTATTTTATTATCATGTATAAGGTATTATAATAACTGTATGTATATATTTTTTAAATTTGATACATTAGTGTCAAAATTTATGTGAGATATTTCATAATAGATTGTATTTTAAAATTAATTTTTAAGTTTAAAAATAAGTATTCTTCAATCTACTGACTCTAATCATAATTTAAGTAACTTTTTAGTTATTATTTTATCGGATACGACTCACGTTCATCACGACCTAATACAAGATATTAATTATAACTCGGCCATCCGTACATCACTTGATGCATATGAAACTTAAATAGCAAGAATACATTGTATAATTCCAGAATTTTGAATTCAGTAATTAATTTGGTCATGAATTTTGTCTTCTCTAAATTCACCTTCCTATTATAATCTTTCTCATAAATTCATAATTCATTGTATTTGTCATATGTATTATATTTGGATGTGATTTGAATAGGATAGTCAATGCACCCTTTTAAAAAAAAATAATAAATAAGTAGTTTATTGTATCGCATCATTAAAAAGAATGATGAAAACACCATCAAACAAAATAATAATAATCTAGCGCATTACGGACCTTCTGTTTTTGTTTCTCTTCCGTCCGTTTAGCATAACTTTTTAAGTCTTGGCTAAATTGCTAAATATACAAAATTGATTCTTAGCAATAGCATATGACTTCTATGCACAAGTGTTCTTTTTTTTTTTTTCCTGAAGAACAAACGGAAGACACATAGAGACTTTAGGTTCACTATCAAATGAACTTAAACCTCTCGTTGTTCGTTTCCGAATCCGTCCACTCTCTTTAACATCAGCATTCGCAGCATTCAGATTCCAAGACCAAAGACAGAAACCTAAGACTTTGTAGTTCGAGTACTTGAGAAATTAAAATCAAGTGTTTGGAAGTCTCACATTTTGGCTGTTGTGAAAATGTGTTTAGTTCCATCATTAAATAATTTTGAGTATCAACTTTCCTACTCGCAGCTCAGGACTCAACTTCTTTACCCATGAATTATTTTTTCTTTCATACCAGCAAGGAAAAGAACAAATCTAATATCACAATAAAGAAAAAGAACAACAAAGTTATTAAAACAAAAAAAAAATTCTATTCTTGAAACAGCTTCTGCTACTTTATAAACAGCTGCCGGCACTTACCTTGTCTGGTTTTTGTGCCTGCTGCCTCCCCGATCACAATCTCGTTGACTAAATCCTTAAACACCAGCCGCTCAACATCTAACACGACACCTGGGACCTCACAGGAGAAGTCTGTCCAACTCTCTGACCGATGCATTACGTCCTCTGTCAAGATCCCTTTCAGGCCATCTTCCTCTTCTTCCAAGTCCCACACTGCTTTCCAGCCCTCAACTTGTTCCATCTCCTGACACAGTTCTTTCAGGAATTTTTGGGCATTCAGGGTTTTTTTTGCCAGTTTATCAGACTTCAAATATGGCTCTGAATTCACCCCCAGCAAAGCTAATTTCTGGACAAGAACCTCATTAACAGTGTCGAATATGAGCTTCCGGTGGAACTTCTCCTGATCCGACTTTGAATTGGAAGCCTTCCGAAGGATGCTTTCTTCTTTCGAGTGCATATTTCTTGCCTTGGTCTGCTCCAAAACAAAGAACAATTCAGGATTGATTGGGTGACCTGAAGGATCGAGCTGAAAGGTCGCCAATCCTGAACCAAGGTCTCTAAGTAGAAGGCCTGAAGCTAATAATATCTCAGAAATGTATCTGTGGTCAGGATTTGGGTTCTCACAAAGTGATGCAATGTAGTCTGTTCTGGCTTCATCATGGCTAGAGTTTAGTCGTCTCAGCTTTTGCACCAAGTTTTCAATGTTCTGTAATTTCTTGTGATTCATCTCTGACGTAAGACCAGATACTTTGCTGCTCGCAAAGTCAGCAAAGGGAATCCATCGTTCATTGTGATTGTCGGTGGAACCTCGAGCACCATCACCTGTAGCATTAAGGAATGTTCAAGTCAGAGAGCAGATCAGAAGTTTCCTTCTGAACCTTTAAATTAAGAATGATGTCAAACAACTCTCCTTTATTATGTCAGTTTATCCTTTATTTAGTTACAACTCCCTACCACAGCAGATTAAGATAATCACTTAAACTATAATTTCAATAAAATCCAACTATTACATCTGACCATAATCAAGTTAATCAGTAAACATATTCCATATTGATATAAAAGATAGATTTGTAGTGAATAATAGAAAATTCACCTCCTTGCATCTGCTTCACAGGAGATGGTGCGTCGTCTCTGTACAATAAGGTATCAAGGACAGAGACAGGACTTGGATGTTCTGGTGGAACTGTAGCAAATTCTGCCAAGGATCCATCTTGACTCAATCTTGGAGCTGAAACCTAAAACAAATAAAACAAAAAAAATTTGTCAGTTACATAATCAGACAGTTGACTGGATGGGGAAAGACAAAAAAGAACCTACTTTCTCCATTGAGGTTGAAACTGAGTACTTTTCAGCCTTCAGGGATGGACTCTGGTTGCTGTTGACTTCAACAGATTGTTCAGTACTGGCAACTTCAGTATCTACCTTTGGCTCCAACACAGTACTGCTGTCAGAATGAAGAGATGCATCATCCCCCTGGTAACTTGAACTTCTAGATTCATTGCTTATCTGACTCAATTGGTCATCACTTCTCTGCAAGTCGCGAGATTTTGATCGAAGTTTACCACCAGGAGAGCTTGATTCTGTCAGATGCCTGTTGGATTGCCTTCTGGGTTTGCTTGAATCAGATGGAGGGGTAGGTGGACGGGATCGCTTGTCCAACTCAAGCTTCTTCTGCTGCAGTCTCGGGCTTGTAGATCCAGAATTCTTTACTGAAGTAGCAGCACTTTCTTTGGACAGTTGTTGAGGCTTTGTTGAGGACTGTGAAGATCTGATACTCCTACTACTCAATTTCTTATCAACGGAACTAATGGAGAAGTCATTGAGCATGTTTCTAGGAGACTTGTCTTTAGCTGTTCTGCTATTCCTTGAACTCCTTTTACTATCTACAGCTGCATGAATTTGGAGTTTGTTGAGATCAGAAAAACTATCAATTGGAATTACTGATGAAGCAGGCATACCTGCTTTGTCCACAAGTTTTGCAGGTTTCATGATCACAATTGGGGATTCATTGCTCCTGCTATGCTGACCTTTTGAATTCTGACTGAGAACCACAGATTTTGGTTCGTAACCGTTTCGAGCTCTGAAGGTCAATGGTTGTTCTTTCTTGGTCTCTAGGAACCCCTTTTCTTGCATGGCTTCCAGTATCTGTTTAAGAGCTCCCAGATCCTTCCCAGATCCCTTGACTTCAAGATCATTTAATTTTTTCTGGATTTCGCTATAAATAGAAGGAGATGAGGAATTCGATGTTCTCTCTTGAACTTTTACCACACTAAAAGCTGGCTTTTGTGAATTTCGAATACCATCCAGCTGCCTCCATGGTGCTGATTCAATTGGAAATTTTGAACTTGAAATTGGCTTCATGATTAGATCAGGATTTTTCCACCGTGGTGATGCCGGATCTTTGAAAGAGCTTCTTGGGGAGCTAGGAGAGGTTCGAATTGGCCTATTGAGATCACGTCTTAATGCCCTAGAGAAAGGATTTCCATCCTCAATGGGGCCAGTTTTGATCAAATGCAAATCATTGTCACTAGCTGAGGCAGAATCAGGCAATGTTTCCAAGCCCATCAACTTTGCTACAACACCAGCAGGACGTTTCTGGCTACCCAGTAATCCTCGTGGACTAGGGACTTCATTACCAGAGTTGACCGAATTCTGAAAGCTTCTAGAAAGATAACCCGCATTTGATTCAGAGTTGGAACCGCGCACTGAACCTTCTCTACTATCCAATGAAAGCCTAGGAAGCTCTTTCAGCTTTGGTACAGATTTGCAGGAGTCTCGTGATTCAAAAGATAATCGATTTGTCTCTCTCCCATCATAAGAAAATCGAGGAGCATCTTTTGCTATTGAATGCCAAGACCTATCTTTTGCTTCATATGATGATCTACGAACTTCTTTAGCTTCAGTGTAACAGCGAGGTGCCTCTCGAAGTTTGGCAAGAACCCTAAGAGACTCCGACTCCTCGATATCAACATCACTTAACCCAGCACCATGAGATCTATCTACTGACTTAGACGGTTGTATTGGCCTTGGAGAGTCTTTATGCTTCATAGCCTGGCCCTTTATTTCCTCTTTGGTGGTGGTTTTAACTGAAAGTCCTCTTACTTCCCTATACATAGAGTCCTTGACCACATCACGAAGATCAGGGGATTGCAGCCCTAGATGTGGAAAGGAACTTGCTTGGTGAATTACTGGCTCCCTGGAAGGGGTACCAGGAAAAATTGTTCTCTCAAAGGCAGAGGCTTCTTGTTGAGTCATTTTATTACACTCTGAAGAGGATAAAGAAGATGAACATGTTGATGAGAAAGAAGGTCTCGATGATTCAGTAGAAGTCCTCTGTTTCTCATTCACACTCCTGTTCACATTCGTTTCCTGCAATTACAACATTATAGCATTAGGACAACCAAGAACTTCCATCACCAAAATAGATTAGTGACAGCATAAGGAAATTCAAGATTGCCAGGAAAATAAGGAAAGAAAGATTGGTTGGAAAAATAGTGTTACAAGTTCATGTACAAACAGAAAAAGCCCAGTGACAGGCCAGAATCGAGAATTACATTTTCAGAACAGTTTAACATAAGAACGTGAAATCCTACTTTGTTGCTGATCCAATATCCAGTCATTCAAATAGGAAAACCAAAAAGATCAAAACAGGCCTAAACTTAAAGGATCTCTCCTGTCACTTGCATCTTAATGATATAAATGATGTTCTATGAATTTGCAAAGGAAGAAAAGAATGTCCAAAAAAAAAGGAGAGACAGAAAGAGCTTACAGTTGCAATTGATTGATTATATGGATTATTAGACTCTCGTTCAAAGCCATTGCTATTGAAGTGAGAACTACCTGAAAAGTATGAAGGCATTAGTTAAATCAAACTGCAATACTAACATTTTAATGCTTGAACTCAGCAGAGCATTTCAGTTCTCCTCCCCCAGTTTCGAAACCCCTAAAGAGGCAGAAAATGTACAAAGAGGGTAGGAATTAACTTGTAACTAACAATGCGACACCATCATGTGCATACTGCATTTAAAACTTATAACAATTGAAGAAAAAATGAGCAAAAATATTTCAAACCCTATTCTACTCCTTCGAGATACAACTACGTGAAGAGTTAACAAAACTATCAATAATAAGTTGCATGTGACACGCATACTCTCATTCGTAAAATTCAAGTTGGCAGCATAATAAGTATTTGCCAGAATTCTAACTGAAGTAGGTAACTTAAAACAACAAACAATTTGAAAATAAACACACTCAGGGCGAGTATAATTACACACATAGACATTGGTTAATATACAGGCATGCATAAAGCAAAGGACTTGATGAACAGTATATATTTTATGATACCAACTGTAGTTTTTCTAGAGTGAGCTGCAGTGGATTAAAAACATAGAAAGAATGTACAGAAGCCATAGAAATTCTTCTTCTCAGCTATGTTTGGATGTTGGAATGAAGGTGGTAATCGAAGGAATTGGAGTTTATTAAATGAAGTCTACAGAAAAAATAAAAATTTTCCCTTATTTGAAAGTTTATTGAAATTAAAAGGCAAGGATAATATAGAGATCCGTCTAAACCCTAGATTCGGTATCGCTTATCCTTTGAATTAATCCAAATTGGGATAAAATGGAAGGTAAAAGAATTATATTTAAGCTTTTGAATTACAGAAAAAAGACCAATTTCGGGAAGATCAAAATGAAAATCAACCTTTTCCTTCCCTTCCCCTCCATATCCCTCTACTTCTTACAGTGGAACTTCCACACACACTCTAAAGCAATGATTCAAAACTGGATTGGATCAGTCGTAACCTAGCAACATAACTAAAAGAATACTGATAATACATTGATTAAAGAACTAAAAACTGTTGAGACATTAGCAATACAAGTCAGATGATTTACCTGGTGCAGAAAGCCTCCTATGGCTCAGACGCCTACCAGTGAGGTTATGGTGACGGTCAAAGAGTTGAAAAATTCCAGTCATGCATCCTATCTGCTTCTGCAGATCTGGGTTGTCATCTGCCAATGAATGTAGAAGCTTGGCAGCCATCTTTCCTCCACTAACACCTTAGTTACAAAAGCTAAGACTCTTTACTTTCCACAACTCTACCGACCCTGTTCCTCCCACTATAACGTCTTTTTACAACACCAACACAATCGTGCATCCAGGAATGTCGAATCTAAGACCCTCAAGCAATCTCTGAGATTGAATTTCAGATTGAGAACAACTGGACGTAGAAATGTTTGACTCTTCTTTTGTTTTTCCTTTGCTTTCGTTCACCTCTATAAACCAGAACGAAATTGAATCTCTTTCCATTTCCATTTCATGATAATAGCTGTATTCCCATGTATAGAATAGAAAAAGCTTTGAATTTTATTTCCTTTTTTGATATCTAATTACCACAAATGTAAGGAACAATCTCGCCCAAAACCCATTATCTTCCAGCTACTTCACAGCTCAAGCCTAGCAACCACGGTCTTGTATCAGTACCCATAATATCAAAACTTTCCCTTCTCAGACCAAAATCCTTACCATCAAAATTTTCCCTTTTCAACCCAAAATCCTTCTCATGACAATATCACATTTTCAGATGAGAAGAAAATATAAATGAAAATGGAAAAAAAAAAAAAAATACCCTTTTGGGAATTTTACCCGGATGGTTGCATCAAATCCCAACTTCTTGCAAGAATGAAGGAAAGCAAACGTAGGAAACCAAAATCAGTTCTTGTGAGGCATATATACAAACAGGGAAGCTACCTTATTAAGTTTCACAAATGAATCCAGACAATGCATTGTGTGAGATACCCTTAATAGAAGCAGCATGCAAAGGAGGGGACCCTTCCTCAATATCCCAAGCTTACAAAATCCAACCAAAAACCATAACTTATTCCTCCAGCTCAGTTACCCAGAAGAAGAAACTATTAAAAATGGTAAAAATAAGAAATTGCAGAAAAGGAAGGAATTGAGGAATGTGTGGAAGAGACAGGCTGTGCTACAGTTCCCCTGATAGAACAAAATAGGAAAAGAGGGCAAGCAGGAGAGAAGACTAAAAAGAGAAGGGAGGGAGGGTGGGGGGGGAAGGGAAGTTTTGTTTTTGCTACATCATTTCGTCATCAGGTTGAGGAAATCAGCTTGGGAAGAGGCATTTGCCAATTTGCAATAACAATAACAATAACAATAATAATAATAATAAGTTTGATTTATTTATTTTAGGGAAGAAGGAAAGAGAAGGGTATGTGTGTGGGTCAGGTGTCACACAGGCTCTATCTCACAAATCCATGTGGGATGAGTATGTAGGTGGGTCTGGAGCTATCTGCATGGCATGTGATTTTGTCAGGGAGAGAGGTTGTTATTATTTATTATTATTTACAATTATGTGAAATATAATATTAAATACATATGTGTAGGAACAGTGGAGTAGAGCTTTCCTAAATCACCTGCAGAGTCAGTTCCCATTTGCTGCCGATTTTTTTCACATGCCATATTTAGCTTGCCTCACTTTTCTCTCTTCTTTTTCTATTCTAATGTATATAAATTCTTATATAATATATAAAGATTATAAATGTAGTTACTGTATATAAATTTTTATCTTAATTATTTTCCAATTATTATCGATAATGTTTTTCAATTTAGTTTGATTTAATTTTAATTTTAATTTATAAAGTGGGTTCAATTGAATTATTGAATTGTTAATCTACAACTACACTGGCTAGTAAAATGATTGTATATATTTCATGTTAGTTTACAAAAAACAGAAATTTCCAAAAGTTGGTATGTTTTATTATACCGATTTAATTTAATTTTAATATAATATTTTTAATAGTAAAATAAGAATGTGCATTTTTTAATAATTAAAAAAAGGGAGGAATTTAATCCTAATATTAATTATTCCCTTGTTTTTCTCCTTTTCCTTTTAAAAAATTGCCCCTATTATTTATCTTCTTTTACACGAAATGATGTCGTTTTGAAATTATAACCACTAACATCTATAATGTGCAATTAATTTGTCTTTATTTCCTTGACAAAATTTGAATATTAATAAAATTTTATAAACTATTTATTTTGTTGTATTTGGTTAAAATAGTCTTTTATTTTTATTTAATTTTTAAATATTATTTGTTTTATATATAATAATATAATTAATATATTTTTTTTTCACAATTTTAGTGTTATAATTATTAACTTTATATTTTTTTTTATATCAGTGAAAAAAATCATAAAAATATCTAATGTAAATCAGACTAATTAGATTAAGACTTGGATTAATATTTGATTATAAAATATTTCAATTGAATGTCCATCCTTAATATATATATATAGAGAGAGAGAGAGAGAGAGAGAGAGACAAACAATAAGACAGTAATCCGGGGGGTAGCATACATGGCGGCCATTATAACCAACCCAGATTAAGCCAACAACTCAATTAATTGTGTTTGAATATTTATCACTTTGATTAATTTATTCAAAACTGACATATATATATATATATATATATTTACACACTTATGAGATATATTATTTTATGTAATAAATAAATTTTCATAAATAATTTACTAAAATTTAAATTAAGCAATATAATTTATAGAGTAAACTTTGTGTTAAATATAATACAATATTTTATATAATACCCGTTATGTAAGATCATTCCTTAAAACATTTCATACCCATTTTGGTAGTTAACAAATATATGTATATAGTCAACTTAGGGATAATATGTTTATGTATGTATATCTTTTGATTATATAAATAACAAAGTGGATTTTATTCAGGATTAGTTGAGAATTATGTGTCGGATTCCAATGGGCACATGGTTCCCCACCACTTATGGTTTGTCAAATCCCTGCATTTTGCATGCCATGTATTAGTTTTCATAATTTCTTCTTTTAATTCTTGTCATAATAATATGATTTGATTCATACATGCGCATATATATATATATATATATATATATATCTCTCTCTTGTATGAGAGTATATACATATACATGTAGCATCTCTAGAGATCATAAAGAATTTGTGCTAAGAACATAAATTGAGAAAAGTAGTTTAAACAATTAAATATGTTAGCTAGTCTCTTTATGATAAGAAAAGATTTTTAATAATAAAAAAAAATGTTAATACAAGACAGTGCAAAAAATTACATAAAAATGCATTTAACATGTTGAGTGATAATCAAGGTTTTCTAAAAATTTATTTAAATTAGATATAAAAATATCTCATAAGATATTTTAATTTTGAATTAGAATGATATAATATGAACAAAATTCTTATAGTTCAATTTGTATCGTCTTAAATGAGCTGTTCGTCATTTTCTAGTAATAAGTTAAAATATATTTAGAACAACTTTAAAATTTATAAATTCACATTTAGTTTAATTAGTAGGATTCATAAATTATCTTACAATGACAAAGAAAAATTGGCTTCATATAGAATTCTATATAGATTGAGAATAATGGATTATAAATTTTATTAAAATTTAATGAAATTTAGCATATTTATTCTAAATATGGTAACTTGTTATCATTTTAGAGAAAAATTTTAGAAATTTTTTAGTTGTAAAAAAAAATTAAATATTTTGTAAACATAATCTAAATGTGAATTTCTAAATGAATTTTACAAAAATTCTTAACATGTTCCAAAAATAACCTTAATTACCATAATCTAATTCAAGTTTTGCCTTAAATATGTTATATCCTACCTGAATACCGATTAGGCAACAATTCTCATTACGTTAGCTATTTTAGTTAAGAAACTACATATTCCTAAGCAAGTTCATACACTCAACACTTAGAAGTGAAAATATACTACTAATATGAAATAAATTGCACATTTAGGATACAAATTAGTATACAATAAATTACTAAATCTAAAGTCTTACATTGCCTTTAGACACTAATATTTATTATGGAAAACCACCCTCCTACTAAGGCATAAAATTTTACGACAGTGAATCCTTCACAATAGCTTACTAGGTGTATATACTAATAATTGTTTTACTAATATTTCTCTCTATATATTATACAAGCTATTGGAAGCAAATATTGCACAACACCTCCTCTTAGAATATCCTCTGGCTACATTATTTTGGTATCTTTCAACATGGGACATCAAGCTCTCCAATATACTTACATTATCTATCACGAAGTGGGTCTTATTTTTTACTAAGCTAAGCTAAATCAATAAAGTCTCAAAGTTGAACTTTTAAGCAAATATTTCATTATGCTATTATAAAGCTTATACTACAAAGGAATCAACGAATACATGGCAAGCTAAAAGTACGGGCTATATAATGTATCCTACAA
>NW_019014598.1:929906-950103 GCF_000150535.2 Carica papaya
TCATGTATTTAAAACTGTAAATTTGACAATCAGTTAAACATGACAAATAAAAAACTAACCGATTCCGACTCCATTAGTAACCTATAATTATTCTCAAAGTTTTTTAAATTACATCAAATACCATATTATTGATTATTAAGCTTCAATTCTATAACAGAGAATAAGGTGAGAGATTCTTACTTGAATCGGTGTCTGAAATACTGAACTTTCTACTACACCTACTTACAGTCTCTTGGTTTTCTGAATTTTTCTGCAGAGATTAAAACACATTTTATGTACCTAAAAATACTCCCAAAAACCCAGAATCAGTGTTAAAAATATTTTTTCGGCCAATTTCGGGTTCCGGCACGGCGGCACCACCGTGCTCCAGCAACGGCACTGCTGCCCGCGACAACACCGTCGCCTGCGGCGGTGGTTTGCCTCGGTCTGGTTGTTTTCGGCCAGTTTTGACCAATTTCGACTAGTTTTATACTTATCCCTACGAGAAAATACGTTAGGGAGCCTCAGTTGGCCAAAAAAGTCAAAAGATAAAAATTTACCGGTGGTAAAATTTTTTGGTGCAACGGCTCTGCCAGCTCACCTTCGCAGCTGGGCATTTTTTCTTCAATTAACCTGCAGAAAATAGAACGGCGAACACAATGGTAGAAAAATCGCACGAAACGGGAAACGGAAAGGGGCTCGTTGGAGTAGATTGCAGGTTTTGCCCACAGTTTTTGGCTCACCCGTCGTTTTTTTACTCCAATTTGGCCATGGGATGCTTGAAATCAAATTCCGAGAGAATATGAGAATTTTTATCTTTTTTGGCAGTCAGAGGTGGCTCTGGCGCGACGGTTGGTGGCGGTCGGTTTCCTTCTCCGGCGACTGATTCTTCTTCTCCAACGAGAGACTGTTGGCTAGGGTTTGAGTTTGGCGTGATGCGAAATATTTATATTCATCTCGCGTTAATATAAACCGTTCATCACGTTTGATCTCGATCGTCTGATTGCATTTAAAAAAAAAATGAATCTGAACCATTTATTGCAATTTGATCTCGATCGTCCGATTGTATTTAAAGAGGGAACGAATCCGAACCATTCATCGCGTTTAATTACGAACGTCCGATCGCGCCTGAGAAAGGAACGGATCCGGACCGTCCACACGCACGGGAACGCTTCCAGGCCGTCTGATCGCGGGGCACGTGGATCCCCAGCGTGGCCTCCCGTGTGGCACCAAGTCAGTGTGACTTGCCACACGGCGCGCTCCGGTTCGTCGAGGCTGCTAACTGAACGGTTCTACGTTGCGTAATTTTTTTTAATTGCGTTCTAGCCTCCAGTTTATGATTTTTCTTTCAAAAATATCATCTGAATATAAGTTTTCACCCATTTTTTTCAAAATTGTTTTCAATTTTATTCTCAACTTTTTTTTTTTCCATAATTTCACATTAAATTAAAATTTATTTTTAAATTTATACATTTTTATGTTTAAATTAATTCCGGACCAAATTTTGGACCCAGTTATTACATATTCTAGAAAGAAAAATTATAAACTAAATTAGAAAAATTAGAAAAACAACAAAGATTTTTTTTTCCCCAGTACATTATTTTCAATGTAATTACCATTATATGATTTTAATCTTTATTATTACAATTATTCACTGCAGCTAGTTAAATAATGAATCGATTGTTGTTAGCATCTTCTGAGAACCATTTTATTATAGCATAAATTTTTAATTAAACTCTTGTTTATTCATAATTAATTAACAATTTGTCTTCTCTGAAGAAAAAAAAAAAAAACGTGTAGGCAACTCTGATGTCAAGGAAAGAGAGAGGGGATGGGATATACTCAAATTCAAAGGATATAATCATGCCCATGAAGGAGAAATAATAATTAATTATAATACTTGTTGTTATTAATTATTACCATCCAAGCATCAATTAATTATTAAATTACATAAATATCCTTTTAATTAAACCTTAATTACAAAAAAAAATATCATATTAATTTTTACCATTATATAAACAATTTGCAACAATTGATGGTATTATCCTTTTTATTTACAGATGATCTTATTGTTTTCTGTCAAAAAAAAAAAAAAAAGAAATGAGGGAAGGAAGAAACAAAATCTTCTCATAAGAATAATTGAATTAAAAGTTACACAAACAAACACCCCAAGTTTCTATGTCTCCCATCATGTTAAAAGGAAGAATTGCAAAAGATATATTTAGTGGGCTAATCAATAAACTCAAATCCAAGCTAGTATGAGGAAAGGGAAGCTTCTATCATATACAGGGAGATCAACTCCAATCAAGTTCGTACTAAACTTTATCACTTTATATTTTATATCTACATTTATATTTCTCCAAAATATTTGTGATGATCTAAAAAGTTAACTAAATTTTTTTTTATATAATACTAGGAGGGACCAACTTATTCTCGAAAGGCGAGACCCGTAGACTTCAGGAACCCCGTGGGATGAATGCCCACAATTGGAAGGCATTCCGAGCGAGGATTGAACCGCAAATAGCATGTCATGCCGCATGCAAGCACACAATAAGCATGTTGCACGCACACGTCCATGGTTGCACGCATAATGATCGCATATGGCCCACACTAAGGAAGAATATGCATCTTCGAGAGAGGAGTCGTGACCATGAAGAGGTTGAGGGTCATTCATGCAAGGCTTCTCGCCAAGTAAAGGCCGAAGGAAGGAAGGAGTTCGGCCCACCCAAGTGTCCCATGATGGACTCAAGTTTGGATCCACCTAAGGAGGGCCAAGGAGATTCGCTTAAAAGGAGCTTAAGCAACGTGAAGGAAATCTTGGACCAAATCAACAAAGCCCAACCCAAAGAGGCTCTCAAAGGCCCAACTTGTGAAGCCAAAAAAGAACCCAATGAGCATGAGGCCTTTATGGCCTAAGGATAAGCCAGCCCAAGGCCGCTCGGCCAAGAGGGACCTCAGCCAAGGTGAGTCACACAAACAAGCTTACACATTCGTGGGAAGGGCAACCCCCTCTTGTTTTCTTTTCCTTTTATGAGTTGCACTCTTGCGAATGTTTTCTTCTTCAACTTTTGATCAATGTGAGTTATGGAGGTTAGGACTCTATTTAGGGAAAAGATCAAAGAGAAATAGTCCTTGAATGAGCAATACACGGCAAAAGCCAATCCCGAAGGTTTTCTTGTACGGGTTGAGTCCTATTGTGGATAGGACTTTATTTCTTTTGTTCCACATATTTTGTGAAGATGGCAACAAGAAGAAGTATAAACATGGAAGAATTCTAAAGGAAAATCCAAGAAAGAGAGAAGCTCTAATTATCCTAAATTATTATTTTATTGATTATTTAATTAATTATTTTAAGATAAAATTAGGATATGCTACTATTTTATTAATTATTTTACGAGTATTTTAATCTTAGGATTATGATAATTATGATTTAGGTAGAGTTTAAATTAAATTCAAGTATTCACAGTTGTTTAGGATTCATCTGGTAAAAGCCTATATAAAACCCTCACCTTAGGCTGTAAAAAAACAACTTTATATTGGAGAATAAAATTTCTACTTTTACAAGTAAATTAGCTTTGCTAATTTTTTAGTGTTCTTCAATGGAAGTTGCCTTAACCATCTTGTTAAGTTGAAAAATCTTGAATCAACTTATCGAATAAGTCGTGGTATCTTCTTAATTCCTTTTATTTTCACAATTACCTTGATAACATTCACTTTATTGAGTGTAATTCAAGTATAAATAGTTTAATTTAGATAATTGAGTTTCTACATGCTAAGTATAGTGTGTTCATGATCAAAGAATTTTTGATCCTAAAGTTCTCTGTGTAATTTGGTATCAAGACTTAGGCACCTAGTTGAGCCTACTATCTTAATTCGTTTTGCATATTGTTTTTGCATAATTAGCAACTAAAATACGTTATTCCTAATCAGTTATTTTGCATCTCACTTGATCTGATCCAATTTGTTCTTTCTAGTGGAATTTGTTTGTCAAATTAATTAAAAAAATAGAAAATCAAAAACCAAAGAAAATCGATTGCACATCATAAGCCAATCTGAAAATCATTATGTTGTATTTATAAATGAAAGAAGATTAATCACCTAACAGTTTGATGAAAACTTTTGATTTTTCAAACGAAGATTACTTCACTTATCAAGTATGCGCGAAAAACTTTATTTTGGCATTGCACACGAAAGAAAGATTAACCACTTATTAAAGTGTGTGAAAATCGTTGCTCCATATTTTAATTTCAAAGCACTGCATCATTGAGTCTGCATATACTTGTGCGTAAAGAAACTTAATTATTCATAAACTATAGCAGTCATTGGGATAAAATAAATAGGAATAGCATTTCGGCTATATCTATAAGGATTGATTGGATCCTTTACGTTTTAAGTCCAGTATTATTTCTTTGTGCTCTAAGTTTCTATTCTTAAAATTGTGTTTTTGTTCTAAGATGAATCTAATTGGCTAATTGTTTCCAGTTACTTAACATTTAATTAAGGAAAAAAAAACCATAATTCATTATTTTGTGTGCTTACTTCTGAGCTTCTAGCAACAAGATCCCATTAAGATTCTTTGTTATATCTTTAAGACAAACGTGCGACAATCCGAGTGAGGAGCAAACCGCAAGCAACATGCCATGTCGCATGCAGGCACACAATAAACATGTTGAGCGCACACGCCTATGGCAGCACGCGCGATGAGCACATACAACCCACACCAAGGAAGAGGTCACATCTTCAAAAGAGGAGTCACAACCATGAAGAGGTTGGGGGTCATTCCTGCAAGGCTTCCCGTCAAGTAAAGGCCCAAAGAAGGAATGAGTTTGACCCACCCAAGTGTTCTTTAATGGGCTCAGGTTTGGATCCATATAAGGAGGGCCAAGAAGATCTGCTTAAAAGGAGCTCAAACAAGGTGAAGAGAATCTTAAACCAAATCAACAAAGCCCAACTTGAAGGGGCTCTCAAAGGCCCAATTCAGGAAGCTAAGGAAGGACTCGAGGAGCATGAGGCCTTTATTACCCAAGGAGAAGCCAGGCCAAGGCCTTTTGGCCAAGAGGGCCCTCGGCCAAGAAGGGTTACACAAGTTGACGGCCTTGCCCGTATATGCGGGCTTGCAGATGTGCAGAAAGGGCAGCCTACACAATGCGGGAGACCCGCACACATGAGGGCAAATTGCACTTACTTCCTGTTCCTTTTGTGAGTTGAACTTTTATAGATTTCTTCTTCTTCAACTTGAGGCCAAGATGAGTTATGGAGGTTAGGACTCTATTTAAGGAAAAAAAATCAAGGAGAAAAGAGTCATTGAATGAGCAATACGCGACAAAAGCCAATCTTAAAGGTTCTCTTGTGCGGGTTGAGTCCTATTGCGAATAGGGACTTTATTTCTCTTATTTTCCACATGTTTTGTGAAGATGGCAGGAAGAAGAAATATAAACATGGAAGAATCCTAAAGACAAATCTAAGGAAGAGAGAAGCTTCAACTATCCTAGATTATTATTTTATTATTTTGTTGATTATTTAATTTATTATTTTAATATAAGATTAGGATAAACTATTATTTTATTAATTATTTTAACAATATTTTAACATAGGATTATGATAAATTATGATTTAGGTAGAGTTTAAATTAAATTCAAATACTCGCAATTATTTAGAATTCATCGGGTGAAAGCCTATATAAAACCCTCATCTCAAGCTATAATATATATATATATATATAACTTCATATTTGAGAATAAAATTTTAGCTTTTGCTACTAATTTAACTCTGTTAACTTTTTAGTGTTCTTCAAGGGAGATTGTTTCAAGTAACTTGTTAAGCTATGAAATCTTGAATTGACTTATTGAATAAGTCGTGATATTTTTTCAATTCTTTTTATTTTTTCAGTTATCTTGACAGCATTCATTTTATTGGATGTTATTCAAGTAGGAATGGTCTAATTTAGGTAATTGAGTTTCTACATATTAAGTATTGTGGGTTCATGATTAAGGTATTTTTTATTCTAGAGTTTCCTATATCAACTTTAGGAGAACTGTAAGGAAGATTAGAATAGAGGCTACACTCTTATTAGTTTGAAAACTCCAAAGTAAGCCAAGGGTGATGGGAGGTATATCATTTTGGAACTTCAAAAAACTTAATTCGGCTTAAGTGAGCAAACTGGTCTGAGAGCTAATCAAGGAAGAAACATCTCTCTATGTACAAAGTTGTAAAATCCAAGTACCCAAGGCGAAAAACTTTCTCTATGCCCTAAGAGGAAAATAATATTCCTTTTTGCGAAGAACTCTTAAAAACTAGAAATTTAGTCCAAAAAAGAGTACGCATAACTACTAGGAACGGGGATTCCTAATTCTGAAAACTTTGTTCTCAAGCCGGTGGCTTGCCTGATGAATGTGTCAGTCGGTTAACTCATGGAGTAGAGAACCAGGGAGTAAAAAAAAAAAAAAAAAGAAAGATAAAAAATCAAACTCTCCCCAGGTCAGTCCCTTGGCAAATGGATTTCGACCCCAACCTCTAATGGTCAATATGCTATTAAATCTGGATACAAGCTCTTCAATAATTTTCCATCTATACAAACATGAAGGAGAAAGCAAAACATTTGTAAGTTAAACATGGAAAGCTCTTTAATATTTTTCGTAATATGAAATTATGAAGCTAACATGGAATAAGTTTTTTACGGTGGAGAATATATTAACGCATTGTTTACCGTGTGTTTCTAAAGATTCTAATAAGAATCCCCAATCATGTATATTCTATAGAGCACACAAGGAGAT
Organism: Carica papaya; assembly: GCF_000150535.2. The sequence goes on from NW_019014598.1 coordinate 936,659, forward strand.
GCCTATGATCTATTCTTGAGGTGCCATATTGTCAAACTGTTGTGGTTTAGCTCAATATGGGGCCTAAGAATTGAATCTTTAAACGTCAGCTCTACTTTGGATGTCTTAAATTTTATTTTTAATATGGAGAAATTTGACAATAAATTCTATTATATGCATCCACCATTGTCACAGATCAAGTATGAAAATGGAGGAACAACTTGAGTGGCAAACTTGGTATAATTGTGGAGGCATAAAAAGACAGTCTTAATTATATGGTAAAAATAAAATTGATGATTATGACGACGACGACGACGACGACGATGATGCAGTTAATATACATGAATGCATCCACCACTGAATTTTCCATGGAAGCGACGGAAATGAAAGTGTGATCGTGACATAAGTAGAGACATAAAGAGAAAGACTGATTGAGATGGCATCCCCACCTATACATACATATCGTACATACGTAGATATATATATATATATCTCAATATGCATAAAAGTGAAAGATATATCACGTGATATGCTTCAACTCCATTAGGCAAATACTACCTAGCCAACCTTCAATCATCCCTAAAACCAAACATTACTCTTTGATTGCGTTATTATATATGTACAAATATATACATATACATATATACACACACACACACGCATATGCTTTTCCTTTTTTTTATTTTTCAATTATAAGTTATCCCCACAAAAATCATTGTGCATGAATACTCATATCAATGAGTGTGTTGAGAATATTGATCATCAACTAGGGTAGAATATTATTGAACTTGAAAATTTAATCTAATTTTCAATTTATTTTTTCATTTTATGTAATATTTTGAATGAAATTAAGACTCGATTTTATATAAAATAAATATTTTATTTTTTCCAAATGCAATTGACGAAATAAACTAAAACAGTCAAATCATCAACTCCCAAAAACATCATATATCTATATATATATATATATATATATGAGAGAGAGAGAGAGAGAGAGAGAGAGAATGGGTTTTGGGTAATAATAATTTGTGAATTTATATATAGAAAAATATTTGTATATGTATGTGTGTATATATATATATATATATATATATATCCAATTCAATGAATGGCATATATAATTAAAGTAATGATGAGAATGAGAAACAAATTGATAGAGGAAGTAGTTAGTTTGAGGTAGCTGTAGTAGTTCCAAAAAGTATATCACATTTGGTTTTTCCTTTTAATTTCTTATTCTTCCAAATGGGACCCCACTACTACATGCGTCTTAGATTTGAGTGAACACCAAATGAGAGAGAGGCATATGAAAGTCAATATTTGAACCCACGGGACATATATATATATATATATATATATATATACACACATATACATAATATAATTAATTAGCTAGATGACCTTCTTTTTTTCCCTTTTTTTTTTTTTTTTTTTTTTTTTTCTCTATGTACGTGAATATCTATACAATTTATTTATTAAATGTTTCCTAATTACACTTCTAGTACTGAGAACATGGCTCAAATTATTAACACCAACTAAAATGTAAGTCACCATATTAATGATTGAACAAAAATGAGAAATAATAGAACTTAAAACTATTTGAACTAATAGTGGTCCTGATAATCAACTCAGAGATATTTTCATATGAAGAAAGATGCTGTATAATTCATCATATCTTAATCATTATAAAATTAACTCTTTTGAAGGAAACAGAATATACTGTACGTAAATTTATAATCACACCAATCTAAATCCCACATCCCTCCTTTGACATCATCGTAATCATGTACTTTAAAATCAATAAATTCATTAATTTACTCTGGATTATAATCATGCAAAATTAAGGGGTAACAATAAGGAGAATCATATGAGGAAAATTCAACAGAAAAAATAAATAAATGAAATTTGGGTAAAAGCCAAGTCATGAATCTAAACTGCCAAGTTATCAGAATCCCTATCATATCTTTAGGGCACATGCCCTGCCCTAGCTACTTGACAGTTGATGATTAATCAGGAGATTCTCCTACCCAACCATTTTATGAATATGAGTTGGGTTAATTATATATATACATATATCTTATCTTCCTTTTAGCTAATACTATTGATAACTAAATAACTAATGTGCCTCTTACCTAAATTATGTGGCCTTTCCTTTTGGGACAAACGGACCAAAAAAAATCAAAAAGAAAGAGGTTAAATGAAGGTGGGCCGAATGGGTGAATGTAAACAACAGGGCATGACCCTAAGCCCCTTTTCTAAAATAAGTAAAAGAGCACATGGGAAACCCTTGCAACAATCAATTGGTATCTATCTACTCCCTGTACGAACTTATGATAAGAGCAAATATAACCTCAACCGCCCATATCATCTATCTCCATACCATGTGGATATAATTACGGTGGCAGTGTCGTCTATGAATACATACATGTATATACATATATATATATATATATATGCACATTGAATTTAAAGGCTTAATCCAGATAACCAGAAATGAAGTACAATTTACTTAAAAATTCGACTTAATTCAGTTGACACAAATATATTTCTAATCTTAATCACTTAATTTGATTATTGTAATTTGATGCTCCGAAATTACAAGAATCAAATTATCATGCAACAAAATATTCAGAATATACTCCCGACAACAAAGTATCATGCAATAGTTTATTTTTCCTTGTTAAAAATGTATTAGTCTGTAAATCGTAATAGTTGAATATCATGTAACACTTCCTCATTAACTTCATCTCATTATATAACTCCTGTCTTGGTCAAAAAGGAGAACAAAAATCTTTTAAGCCTCCTTTATCCCCCACAAAGAAAAGTCTGGAAGTGTAAAGCCCTACCAAAACTGGAAAGAGGGTATTATATATACATGTACTTGAATCAGTAAATGTTACAATGACAATTCAAAATACTCGGTCGAAAAGAAAATGTTCGTGTTGGAGTATAGACTAACCACAGGACAAATTATTGGCGTTGTATGGCTCACGACCAGTGAGGTGATCAGGCTGCATGGGGAAAAGAATTATCTAACCAGTCTTGCATTCCCACACCTGAGCAATCTCTAGAAGCAATTTATAAAACATCATTCAGGAAAAATAATAAATTTGGTTAAAGATATAGAACGTGATATTGTGAGATCAGCAGTAATGACATCAACTCGTGCTTAAAATCCTTGAGTAAAAATCCCATGATGGGTCTGATTCTGTAATAGCTCGTTGACCAAATGGATTTTGCTCAACGAACTTCTGAACATTCTCAGCAACAGCTAGCCTTTCTAGATATAACCTAAGATCGCCTTCAGGTCCTGTTGTAATTAAGCATGAGCAGGCAAAGAAGAATAATGATCATGATTGTTATAAAAAATGGGGAACTCCGTTATTGTCCTCTTGAACAGATGCATAAAGCATTAAATTAAATAGCAGAACTATGCTTTGTAAAGGAAGTGGAAGCATACAAAAGCTCATGGGCAGAGTGCAAGAAATATCAACTGTCCTCCAAAATCTAAAATCTAACAGCATAGATGACCACTAACTGAATAATGCAGAAACTGATGGAAAAAACAAAGAATGAAGCAAACAATTCAAAGTCACTCAAGATAGTTACGAAAATATTTTATCCAAATATCATTTGTGTTTGATTCAATTCCCATTCGATTCCTACTTAATTACTAGTTCCAGTTCTCATCTTTCTGCCTTAATATTCATAATGCAGAACATAATTTGTAGTGTTTGAGTTATCCTAACTTCCCTTTGAATTCCTTGATGGTGAAAATTCAATTCCTAAATTTCAAGGTCGAAGTTGAATTCTCACCACCAAAAGAATTGGCTGGGAACTGAATATGGAAAGCCAAACACACCATGATAGTTATCCTGGGTCAAAAGCTTATGGACTGTACATTGGTTCCAGTTTTTCAAAACAGATATATTGAGGATGTGAAATATCTCACCTAATGAAGAATCCCGAACATCCTTATACTGGTAGGAATAGGGAAATAATCCTGTGTGTGCCTAAACAATGAAAAAGTTGGCTCAGATACGAGATCTAGGCTATATCCAAAGTGATGAGCAAGTCATAAAGCCAAAAATAATAATAATATAGAGCACAGATTTCAGTACTTACTGGATTGCGCAAAGCCTTGTAAGGGGAATCATCCACCAACAAGGTGTTTGACTCATTATATTCTTGATTTACCAAAGAAGGATGATGTCCAAGATATTCCCACAAAACTTTCAGTTCCTTCAAAACAAGAGGTTTATCTTTATTGTCAATAGTCTGCAATCCTGTTCTAGTACAGTGAGATGCATCCTGCAAATAACCCAGATGGTCGGTCTTTAAGATTCACAGATCTTTATTAAAGAAAATACAACCAAAGTTACTACTACAATCAAGAGGATGAGTCGAGAACTTCAATTAAAAAACAAAAGCTAGTGCACCAGTAAATTAGAGAATGTATCTTCTAGTGAAAATAATTCTCTTCAAACAGAATACAGAGTTGCATGCAATATTCATAATACTCCAGCACATGCAAACAGACAGCAGAAAGGAATGATTTAGAACTTTGTAAAGAAGTATAATGCAAAACATGCCAAGAAAATAAGACGGCTTTCTAATGATTCTCATTTGCAATAGGCTATCTATTTAGTCCTCATTTCAGAAACATTTAACAGCAACAAATGGCAATCTTCTATCAAAAATCAGCGCAGTTGACATGCTCAAAATTGACTTACCCAACAGAACAGCAATTTGTGTTGTGTATCTCTGAAAAGAATATGAACCAAACTGTCAACATTTTTCCTGCAAAAAATATTCAAGACAACAGTGTCGTCAAGCCATAAATGGATCATAACTCGGAAAAGTAGAAGAGAGATTTTTTCTGAGGCATAATGTAAAAAACTACTTTTCAAAAGAAACTGATGTAGAATAGGAAACTCATAAAGTGGACATATTTCAGTAATAGGAAATATGAGGTAGAATCAACAAAGGGACATAAACATTTTGAGAAGTCAACTAAAAGAATGAAGATTTAATTTCCTTTTCTAAGTTAATTAAAAGAAATAGGAATATGTAATTTCCTTCTCTATGTTTCAGGGAGTTTCATGTTAAAAGAAAATAAGATGATTTGTTTTCCAATTTCTTATATTTTTTATTTCTCAACTCCTTTCTATTTAACTTATTTTTCTATTTACTAGGTTCTTTAGATTTCCTATTTTTAATATATCTGGCGCCTAAACAAAAGTTACCTAGTTTAGTTATAAGGTAGACTAGTAAATTATTATTCAAATATTAAGATATATATTGATTATTGAGATCTGAGGTCTTCAAATTTTGTTCTTAATAAATTTTCCCAAGCTTTATCTTCAAGTTCTCCTTGTTCTACTTCAGTTGGTATCAAAGCCTAAACTTGATTCATCATGGTTCCCTAAGTTCTCCACAGTTCAGTTCCCAAAATACTCCATCTGCTTCTTGCATATACACACCGTCTCCCCTTTTCTCCATAGAACAGCAAAAAAAACCATAAACTATAAAAGCAGGTCAGCTTGTTTGCCGGCTATCGCCAGGAGGTGGTTGACACCGCCTTCAGCATTAGCTTCAGAAGTTCCCGGTTGGCGAAATCCCAAAACCCCAGTACAAACAACTCTTGAGGTTTTTAGAAGTGCTCTTCATTTTTTGAGTTAGTTGGCTAAAGTTCTTGTTCACTATTTACCCTTGCAAATTGATATTGGACAAAATGTGTTTGGAGTTAAGAGGAAGATTGGATGGATTTCAAAATTGAGTAGAGTTCTTTTAGTTACGTTCTATCAAGTATATGGTTTAGTTACAAATAACTATATGCTTTATACAAATCTTTTGATCAATATGGATATGTGGAGAAAATTAAAATCAATCGACATTCTACACAATTGCAAACTTTTGTGACATATAAACTTTATGAAGATCCTCTTTTTTTTAAAATAAAAGAGAGAAATATTATTCACAAAGGTACCAACAGGGTACTACCTGTATACAAAATAATTACATATCTATCAAGTGATTCATATCTAATTCAATATCTTCTCAATCATGCACATCATGACCTAATAAAATAGACCTAAAAGTATAAAATCATTTATTTCTAATGTTTATAATATTAGTTTCAATGCCCTCGAACGCTCTTGCATAAGATTCTCTGAGGGCATAATAAGGTTCTCTCTAAAGATATTACTTATAAGATAGATGTAAATAAGGTTCCCAACCTGCACTTTATGAAGATGCTCTTAAGGCATAAGATTCTCTCTAAAGATATTACTTATATGATAGATGTTATCAAATGGAGTTCAATATTATCTTCCGATGTCTAAAATAGTGAAAACAAGTGCTCCACCTCCAAATAAAAAGTCATAAGAACAACATGACACTTCTTATTCTTTATAAAGTTTTCGAAGATATGAAGCTATCCAAGATTTAAATAATTTTTCTTTTGAAATAAAAGCGTGAATAATATTAATAGACCCCAAAGGGTTGTCCACCAGTATACAAATATTTATATATCTACAAACATGTAAATAAGGTTCCCAAAAATCCTTCATTGAATACAAATGATGACCTAACATAAAAAAGCCAAGGGTATAAAACCATCTATTCCTAATTCTACTAAAATCTTTCTCATCCTCTTACCCCTCAGAAGCTCTTCTATTCCTCTCATTCCACAACTCCCAAAAAATAGTAAGCGAAATAATATCAAAACACTTCCTCTGCCGACTTATACTTTTCCATGCCCAAATTTCATCTCTAACCGATCCAACCATCCATAGCTGATACCCAATAGTACCCATAACTTGCAAGCTATCAGGCACCACAAGAGAACATGATTACAAGTCTCTGAAGCTCCTTTACACAAATAGTATCCATTCACCATAATCTCTCATTCTCATCAATTTATCAATCGTCAGAATATAACCTCTACTGGCTTCCCATGCCAAAAAAGATACCTTGGGTGGAGCGTTAACCTTCCATATCTGTCTAAAAGGAAACTCGCTACCTCCATTTGCTTATTTAGTCAAATGCTTAAAGAAAGAGTTAACCGTAAAAGCTCTAGATTTAGTAATGCTCCATAAGGGTTGATCATCACTGCTGTCCAGGACAATGAGACATAAGGTACATAGGAGATTCTTGTATTCATTGATCTCTAAATCATTGAGGTTTCTCTGTACATCTATTTGCCACTCCTTAGCTCCTCCCCTATATCTTTGAAAGGTTCACTCACTAGAATGTCTTTCTGTTGAGCTATGGCGAAAATCTGCGGATACTGGTGTCTCAAGGCTCCAGCATTTAACCACGTGTCGAGCCAATAATTGAGTTTTCAATCATTGAGGTTTCTCTATACATCTACCTGCTACTCCTTAGCTCCCCCCTTATATCTCTAAAAGATTCATACACCATCATGTCTTTCTGTTGAGATATGTCAAAAATCTGCGGATATTGATCTCTCGCCCCACCTTTCAACCACGTGTCAAGCCAAAAACTAACTCGGTTACCCTCTCCGACCTTCCATTTGATACAAGACTGAAAACTGGCTTTACCCATACAAATATTTATCCACAAACTTTTCCATGTGGCCTTGTCAATGATCTTTTTCTCAATGATCTGATGAATCATCCTTTCTCATCTCCAACATACTTCATTTCAGTCACCCTTCTCCACAATGTTCCCTCTTCTTGCATGAACCTCAACAGCCATTTACCTTGCAAAGCCAAAATTCATATCCATTATAAAACTTAACCCTAATCCTCCTTGAGTGAGAGTTTTCTTGATCTCCTCTCATGCTACTAAGTGGAATCTTCTTCTTTCATCTGAATCTCCCCATAAAAATCTACTTTGTATGGCTTCCATTCTCTTGGCAAAAATCGTAGGAATAGTGAACAGGAACATGCAATATATGGGTAATTGCCTAGGTGCTTTTAGTGAACATCAATTTCACACCTTTAGATAGAAAAGCACGTTTCCATTCTGCTAGCTTCTTCTCTAATCTACTCATCACTGGATCCCAAGCACTTAGCAATTTCTAATAAGCCCCAACTGATAACCCCTAACACCCTTGCCAACCTTGCGATACCTTTTCATTCCCCAAGATTTAAGTAATAAGATTGATATATATGAACTGGTGATGAAAAACATAAAGAAACTCTTGAATATTCAGTTGAAAAAACCTCACATATCCTAAACACCAGCAAAGTAAGAGGAACAAATAAAGGATGAAAGAGTGAATGAATTGGTGAATGAGCAAAATCTTATAGAAGTCCTGAAACCTAATGATAAAGAATTGACTAATAGTATTGAAGTTACAACTGAGATATTTGGGATGAAGAGATTGCTAACAAGGTTGTTATTCATACTAATCAAGCTGAGTTTCCGAGTAACAAATCTCTCGATTTAGTTTTAAGCAATGTTGTTGAGGCTGAAAACGACGATTGTTCTTGCTAAAAAGAAAGAGGCCCTATCTAAAGAAACTGCTCTACATTTTTTGGCTCCTAAAATAATGAGGAAAGTTTGACTATTCTCCCTTTATAGATTTTGTCTCTAAATTGGTTCCCTATATCTTTAGAATCCTTTATTTCAGAAGCATTCAAGTTTTCTCATTAAAATTTCAAGTTCTGCAAGCTTCAATTATTAAAAAGTTCTGAATTTGAGATTCTTTATACTTCCATATCTCAAAACTCGATATCAAGTTTTCACTAAGTGGGGGAGAATGATACAAAATAGTAAGATCATAAAACGGACATATCTCAGTAATATGAAATATGAGCTAGAATCTAAATGAATATAAATGTTTTGGGAAGTTAACTAAAAGGAATATGAAGATTTAATCCTTTTTCTAAATTAACTAAAAGAAATAGGAATATTTAATTTCCTTTTCTAAGCTTTGGAAGTTTTATAATAAAAGAAAATAGACTCTGTAAAACAGCCTTGAATCATGCTACCATCTCCTCTTGGGCTATCCAGTCTCTCACAAGCTATGGTCCAGTGTCTTGGGTCTTATGGGTATTTCTTGGGTAACTTGCGGTTCGGTCATTAAAGAACTCCTTGCTTGGGAAGGCATAAGCAAAGTAAAGAAAACTCTCAGATTAATTCTTATCACCATCTTTGGGTTCTTTGGAAAAAAAGGAACAATTGTGCATTCAAAGACAAAGAGACTGACTTTAGTATTATCATTAATAGTTGGTTTTAAATATACACTCTCCCTCTAGTTTTCTCTCTACCTATTCCAAACTAGTGGAAATCTGGTCGGCCGATTAGACTGACCGCAATGTAAGAAAAGACATGAGTATGTTCGGAAGAAGATTTTTAGCAACTGAGAATAAATCTTTCGATCTGGTATACGACGGGAAAAGGGTGGATTGTATTCAGATCACTGAGAATGGGCGCGGCTTTAGGCGCTCGATCTTTCTAGAGAAAGACGAATCTGAGTGGTTCTTGGAAACTCTTGACGAGTTCTGGTGGAGGAAAAAGCCGAGGTGTTGGGCTAAACACTTGGTGAAGAGGAATTACGAGTTATGGCTTTCATTTGGGACAAATAGAAGGGCGAATATCTTGCGCTAACAATGCAAGGGGGTCTTAACACAAAGAGGATTTTCTTTTCAAGAGGATTTCAAGGGAATGGATGGTGTAAACTGATGGTTGCTAGATATGAACTTGGGAATAGGCCTGTGATATTCCCTAATTCAGAAACTGAAAAAGATAAAGAGGAGAGAGAGAAGTCCAATGGAGAATCAGAATAAGGTGAAGCAACCGTTGAAGATTTCCTTCCCATGCCCGCATTGCAAAGATCTGATTAATGTTACGATAAATGGGGGAGGTCCACTGTCATATGCAGCGGCGCTAAAAAATGATGGAGGAAAGGAGAAGTGGATAGGACAGAGGCAGATTGCTGGCAATTCGAAGCGGGTTGGCTTGAACCCATTGGGCACCCGGAAAGATAGTAACGAAAGAAATCTTGGGCCTAATGCAAGGAATAGGGGCCAGAGTCGTAATTTGAAATTTGGGTTGGGCAAGACAAGCAAGTTCACCTGGAAAGAAAAAGAGAAATGGATTGCTAGCCCGAAGAAAGATGAAGGCTTTACTTCCAGCCCAGGTAGGGTTTTTGGCTTTAACTCGACCTGTGGTGAATGTTCGGGGATTAAAACCACATCAAACAGATTAGTGGAAGAAAAAAGAGAGGAAAAAAAAATAGAACAAGAGAAAAGTTAGGTTTCGAGGTCGTGGAAAAGGAAGGGATGAGAGGGACTTGAAGGAACAGAGATACCAGAGAAACAAGTGATGACGAATACAAAGAGCTTTGTTCGGTCTCTCTACTATTGATGGCTTCGTTAGTGATAGTATAGTTTCGGTAGATTCACAGAGTGAAGAGGAGAAAGCGTCGAACATGGTAATGGTTTCCCTGGACAAAGAAGCCCAGGCGCTCAATTCTGTTTATGACTCTGAAATCAAAGAAATCATTCAACTAAGCCTAAAAAGTGTAAAAATCATAAAAAGAGAAATGGATCACTGCTCTCAGTGGGTTGCCAATAATATACAGAAATTCAGCAAAAAGATGGGTGTCTCACTGGAAGGTATGGAACATTTGACCTTTCTTTTCTTCTCTGAAATAGAAAAAAGAAAAACTTCAATGAAGTTGAAAGGGAGGGTCAGTAAAGAAAAGAGAAAACAGCCCGGTGGTACTCCAAGAGAGTTAAAAAGATTGGAATCTTCAATAAATTATGAGAGCAGAAGGAAGGGAAGCAGGGATTCAGGAGGGGTTAGGATGACTTGTCAATGATAGGAAAGGTTATTTCTTGGAATGTTCGTGGTGTCAATGACAAAGGCAAAAGACGGATAATCCGGGGATGCTTTAAGAAGTGGAAACCTACTGTTGTACATTTGTAAGAAACAAAACTGGAAATGTATGACAGTGGAATTGTTAATAGCTTATCGTGTGTAAAAGATAAGGGATGGCAGGATATTCCAGCTAAAGGCACTGCTGGTAGTATGATTATGTTGTGGTGGGATAATTACGTGCAGTGTGTGGATGTCTTAAAAGGGGAATGCACATTATCCTGTATTTTTAAAAACAGGCATGAAGATTTTAGTTGAATGTTTATCGGGATTTACGGCAGGGGAAACAAAGAGGAGAAAGCTCTGTTATGGAATGAGTTGGAGATGTGTAGAGCTAAATGGGATGGTAGTTGGGTCATTTGGGGGGGATTTTAACATGACTATGAGAAGGGGTGAGAGAAGTGGAAGCAATTTCTCTGTAAAGGAGGCAAGCGAATTTAAGGAGAGAATGGATAGGGCTGATGTTATAGATCTGCCTGTATCAAATGGGCAGTGGACTTGGTCCAATCAACAAAGTAGGTCGAGAATAGACAGATTTTTATTTCTTCAAATTTGTTGGTGGATCTTGCCGGAATTTGTCACAAAATTTTACCCCCACCTACATCGTATCATTACCCTATTTGCATCGAAGCTGAGGGGATTCAATGGGGTCCTATCCCTTTTCGTTTGGATAATAAATGTTTGGGAATGACAAATTTTAGGCAGCTGGTGGAAAAAATTTGGCTGAACACGGAAGCTGAAGGTTTTGCAAGTTACAGATTTGCATATAAACTTAAAGTCCTGAAAAAAGAAATTAAGATTTGGACTAAAGAGGTCTTGGGTGAGAAAAAAACTGAATTTGAGTTTGTCACGGCTTAGATTAATGATCTGGATGAGAACGAGGGATCGAAGCGCTTAAATGATAAGGAAAGAGGTCGGAGAGGAAATTTGAAACTTAGACTGACTACTCATTTGAAGGATGAAAAGTCTGTTTGGAGACAAAGATCCAAGGAGAAATGGTTGGAGGAGGGGGACAGGAACACTAGATATTTCCATGCTTTGGCCTCTTGTAGACACTGTGAAAATTACATTGAAGAGATTTGGTGTGATGGTTCAGGGCTATACTGAGTTGAGAGAGAGGCTGCCAGAGAATATTTTCTCAATTTATACAAAGAAGACAGGGAGGTTCGCCCCAATCTGAATGGTTTGCCATTTAATAGAATTTCGTAAATGAGTTGTAAAATGCTCGAAGCTGAATTCACCGAGGAGGAGGTGCTTGATGGGTTAAAATCATGCAATGGCAACAAGGCTCCTAGTCTGGATGGCTTTAATTTGAAGTTTCTTCAAGTTTTCTGGTACTTGTTGAAAAATGACATTATGTGTATATTCAAAGAAATGCATTGTTCGGTTAAATTTGTGAAATCTTTAAACTCTATTTTTATTACGCTCATACCTAAAAAGAATGGGGCCAATGAGTTTAAAGATTTTAAACCTATAAGTTTAGTAAATTGTGTCTACAAATTAATTACAAAGGTGTTGGCTAGAAGGCTCTCTAAGTGTTAGGGGAGGTTATTGGGGATTGTCAACATGCTTTTATTGAAGGAAGACAAATTCTTGACGCGGTGATGGCTGCAAATGAAACAGTTAATGATCTTTTTGTTAATAAGAGGAACGGTTCGGTGTGCAAGCTTGATTTGGAGAAGGCTTATGACAATGTTAATTGGAATTTTGTTGATTATTTGCTTGATAGAATGGGTTTTGGGTCAAAATGGAGGAAGTGGATGAAAACATGCATTACTACTACATCTTTTGTTGTACTTATAAATGGGGGTCCTAAATTTTTCAAGGCAACAAAAGGTTTAAAACAAGGGGATCCTCTCTCTCTCCTCTTCTTTTCATTTGTGTTATGGAATCTTTTAATGGCATTTTGTGTAGGGCGAATAATCTGCAGATGTTGAGGGGCAAACCGGTGGGTACGGGTGGAAACAAAACTGATGTGACCCATCTATTTTTTACTGACGACACTCTCATACTCTGCCAACCAGAATTAAAGAATATGTTATATTTAGGATGTATATTATTATGTTTTCAAGCGGTTTCGGGGTTCAAAATTAATCTCAACAAATCCAAAATGGCCAGAACTGGGGGTGGTGGTGCGGCTGGGGCTTATGCTGAAATTTTGGGGTACAAAGAAGCCAATTTCCCTTTTAAGTACTTAGGGGTTCCCTTGGAGGCTAAATACAAAGATTTTGTATGTGGAAATCGGTCATCGACATGTACGAAATGAGACTTGCAGGGTGGAAGAGGGGTTTTTTGTCTAAAGGAGGGAGATTAACCTTAATTAAAAGAACTTTGGTCAATCTTCCAATATATTACTTATCTACAATTACTATCTCGGTGAGAGTGGGAGAGAAATTGGAAAGCATCTAGCGTAGGATTTTGTGGGTGGTGGTATTGATGATCGGAAATATCATTTGATTAATTGGAATGACATTAAAGCTCCTCTTCATATGAGGGATTGGGGATTCAGTCCTTAGTTAAATTGAATGAAACGCTTCACGTAATGGCTTTGGAGTATTGGAGGGAGAAAATAGATGCAAGAGGATTGTTGAAGCTAGATGGGTGAGCAATGACTC
>NW_019014598.1:953864-972231 GCF_000150535.2 Carica papaya
GGATTAGTTGAAGAAACATTTTTTTTGAGTGCCATGATATATGTAACTATTCCCAGAGCTATTCCCTTGCCTCTTCTTCTTTTTCTTTCTTTTCCTCTTTTCTGGTGGAGGGATTAATTCTGACTCAACATGAGCCTTTTCTGACACCATCTTCAGGTCCGCACCAAGGGAAGTGGTCTTAATTGAAGAAATATCTTCTTGACCACTATGATTCACATCATTATTTCCCACAGCACTCCCTTGCCTCTTCTTGCACTTCTTTCTCCTTCTCTCTGCCAATGGACAGATTAATTTTGAGTCCAAATGAAACTTTTCCGAATCAGCCTCGGGGCACATATTGATCCCATCCTCTATTATAAAGGGTTTCTTATTCGAAGAAATATCTTCCTCACCACCAGGATCCACATCTTTATCTTCCAGGACCTCCATCTTGTTACTTGATGAACTATCTTCTTGACCACCAGGATTCACATTTTTTTTTCCCAAGGCATTACCCTTCCTCTTCTTCTGCTTCTTTCTTTTCCTCTCTTGTGATGGACATACTAACTTCGAGACAAAGTGAATCTTCTCTGAATCAGTCTTTAGGTCAAACACAGCCTCTTTTAAAATGGATATTTTCTTACCGGAAGAAATATCTTCTTCATCACCAGGATTTACATCTTTATTTCCTAAGGCATTAGTCTGTCTCTTCTTTTTCTTCTTCTTTATCTTTTGCTGAGATTCACCAACAGCCTGTATCTCCTGATTCAAGTCTTGTTCTCTCCTCATTTCTAAATGAATCAGCTTTTGATATCCAGTTGGGCCTCTGTTGAAACTGATTTTGAACTGTTATGTCCCGTGGGTTCTACATATGAATCTCTTGCCAAATTAGCATTCATCATTATCTGAAATCTTTCTCACTCCTAGTCAGCTTCAATCTCTTCTTCTATGCTGGTAACAAAAGTAAATTTTTCAGCACCTGCTCCCATTTTAGCAATTACTGCAAAGATGCACACCGATTACAAACTTAACACATAACAGAAGCAATCTACATGAAACTAATAAATAATTAAGGCATACAAATGAATCCAATCTTGCAATTACACAACCAAAATGGGGGGGAGGACATTAGTAGTTTTTATAAAAAAAAAAAATCAGTAGGGAAAGAAAAGACACAAACTAAAGGAGGTTAAGCTATCTTCCAAAAAGACTAAGCAATTCAGCTTTTAAGTCTAGAAATATACAGGATTTGATAATAACCTCTATTTATCTACTGAAAGAGGAAACCATGAACGGTTCCTTAAGAATAAGAAAGCCAGGAGAAAGGTGGAACACACAAGCAAAACCTACAAACTCGCAAAGACATAACACATGCAATTTACATGGGACTAACAAATTAATTGATGCATGCCAATTGATCAAGTCTTGAAGTTAAACATGAGAAGGAGAGAAAAACCTTAGCAGGTTGAGAACACTTTAAGACAAATATCTGAAACAATTCTGAAATAAGGTGACCAAATATGACATGCAATTCAACTTGAAGTCTAGAGATTTACAGAAATTTATAATCATCTCTATATATATGCTGAAAAAAAAAAAGCCATGAACAATCCCCAAAAAAGGAGAAGAAAAAAAGACATGGGAAGATAGAACTTATATAAACTCGCCTATCCCAACAAATTAATGTATATTACAAACAAATTCTTGCTCCAGGAATCAATTATGTTTTTAAGCTATCTACCTTTCTGCTTGACAAGTTCTTTTGTCCCCTTTGTGACAAACGCACTTTTGGTTAGAAATGGAGTGGCCACTGACACTGGTTTAAGCTCGGGCAAAACACTGTCAAATAAATAAATGAAATACAAAAATAGGTGAGCAAAATAACAAGGTGGGAAGGCATTAGGCATACAACTCCCTAAGAAAATTTTAATTACGGCTTGTGAAGATGTGTAGATGTAAGTGACATCCATAACAGAAAAATAAATTACCTTATTACAAATCGCTGGGCCATAAACCAATAAAGAAGTTTATTTCAAAAAAGAAAATAAACCAATAAAGAAGTAGATACAACTCTTGAATTGGGGGGAGGATTTATACCTTGAAAAAATGATATCAATTGGGAGTCTAATGCTAAAAATAAAATGCAAAGAACAAAATGAAATTCCAACTTAATCTCAAATAAAAGATTATCTAGTCAAGATAGCTGAATGGAGAGTTAAAGAATCAAAGAACCGGAGAGATGGAAAGAATAAACAAAAAAGAAAAGGAGATATAAACTGGATCAGAGTTAAGGATTTGAATTACAGTGCAATGCCATCTAAGAAAAACTAGATAATCGAGAGAAAATTCTAAAAGATAAATGAAGAAATAACAAACAAAAAATGGAGAAGACAAAATAAAATGAAAGCAAAATTCTAACTTTCCCTATATAGAAATTAGATAGAAAGAATGAGAAAAAAAAAAAAGAATCGAGGAAGTAGAATAACACCAGCACTACCAAACTAACGAGAGAAATCAATGAGTGCAAGCAGCATTTGTCTAATGATCAAATGAATGAAATAAAAAAACTGTAAATTCAGAACTATAATCGCGTTGGTGCTTATGTCCATACAAAAGCAACTGTACACGAACACGCATGAATATATATAAACACTTAATAAAACTAAGCAAAATGGTTTAAACAATATAGAATTAAAAGATTATTAAACCACCTTATTATATTTCCTAGTATGAGGAAAATGAAAAAGCACATGAAACGACTAAGTAACGTACACATTCAAATCGATGCATCATCAGTTAAGAGAACTAGGCGTGGACGTAAGACAAGGTCAACATATGTACATCACTTACCCAGTGGAAACTTATTTTCCAAATCTTCACAATTATGAACTGAACAAGACTTCCCAACCCACTTAGTAATTGCCAGCTCAACCAAAAAGCTATTAACAATTAATTCAAATCTGAGCACCTAGGAAGCTAGTAGCAAACACTAACTAAAGATAAACTTAGGAAACATCCAACACATAGACAAAGAGGGAATATCCAAAAAAGGCTATTCCATACCATACGGTATAAAAGTAGAGGGTCTAATCCAACATACCCAATAAACAATGAGACAGTAAAAAAGATGAAAAGCAAACCAGGATCAAATCCACTGCTTCCCAACTTCAGTTTCATACAAGAGACCACTGAAACAACAAATTACACATATACCTTCAGCTTTACATCAACAAAACCATAAAGAACTCAGCGCAGGGAGGTTAGAGCTCAATTTTAACATGATGTATACGTGGGAGGGGAGGGGCCGGGGGCGGAGGGAGTATGACTATGGACGTACATATACATGTCTGTGTATATGTATATATATCACATTAACATATATCCGAAACCAGACAGGGAAACGAAAAGAAGATTGAGACCAGGATATGGTGAACAGTTTTGCAATGAACAAAGAAAAGAAACTATTTACATCATGCAACAATCACTCCCACAAATTAATAGATCTATAATGCGCGGAAGTCGGAGCGTAAAATACCAAACAAAACGAAAGAACGTCAATAAAATTAGTGCACCAACGGATACAAAATATGCTCTCATATCAAAAGGAAGAATATATATATATATATATATATATATATATATCAGCTCGTACAAATCCCGTTAATGTGTAAAGAAACACTGATTCTCACTGGAGAGTGAAAAGAGGGATAAATGAATAGAGAGGGAAAACTTATCAGAGCTGCACGTGAACGGAAATGTTTCCAAAACTAAACATCCAAACCCGTATTTTATGCCTTCTTCCAGACAAAATACAACTGAAACATACACGCATCATAACTACAAATTGCATCAAAATCCAAACCAAGGTGCTCTCCAAGCTAACCAGCAAAGGGAGAGTGAAGACAAGGCGATTACAATCAACCAAAATAAACAAGATCCATTGATGTCTATCCACGGGGACAGGAGTCAATTTTCAGACAATAGTGGAAAATCGACCTCAAAAGCATCATAGGCAGGCATTCAAGAAATAACGAGGGATCGACCATTACCTCGCAAAGAAATCTAAAGCGACAGCGACAGAAGAAGCTCACGGCTATGTATCAACTTGTTACGGGTCTTGTCTCAAGGAGAACTTAGCGAGCAAGGTAGGAAGGATTCGCGTCACCACTGAGTTCTTATTGCTTTGGACTTGAGAAGCTTGAGTAGAAGAAGATTGAAAAGTATACGTAAATAAGCCTAGGGTTTTCGGGTTTGGACAAAAGGACGTGGCAGGGGATGGAGCCTGCTAAGGAAAACGAGGAAGAGGAAAGGCATTAATTTGAGAAAGAGGAAGATGAAGCAGTTGAGGGAAGGGAAGAGGTGAGGTAGAAGAAAACACGGGGCACGTAATCGAGGTGGCTGTAATAGAAAGGAAAACGAGTAGGGAGAGTGGTGAATCGAGGGGGACAAGGAGAGTTACAGTCTATAGTAAAACGGTAATTGGAACTGGAGGGAAAAAAGATTAATTGGAAGAAAAATAATTATAAATTCTAGAAATCAAAACTATATTTGATGTTTTGTTTTCTCGTTTATCATTTTGTAAATAACTGATATATATTTTTACGAATTAAACAAAATATTACAACAATATTCATATGTTTATTTATTTATTTATTCTTAACGAAAATATCTTCCATTTCTCTTATTTGAAGTATTACATGTTTTTTTTTTTTTTCCTTTCTATCGTTTTTTTTATCTCTATTTCTTTACTAATTTTTGGCCTAAACATGACACAAAGAAATAGAGAAAAATAAATAAATAAAAAAACAAAAATATTATTGTGATATTTTATTATGCTTAATTTTACAAAAGAAATAAAATAATCTATTACAAAAGAAAAAAACAAGAGTTTTTTTTTTTTTTTTTTAAACGATTTTTCAGTATTTCATTTCCACTCATTTTACTCGGGAGGTTCCAGGGAACAATTGCAGAAAGAAATAGTGTCTTATGTTTTCTTTAATTTGTTATTTATCGGTAAATTTATTTGTTTTTGTGAAAATCCATCATTGACTTTATTGGAGAAGAAGTTTACGCAATCAAAAAATAAAAAACACTCAAACAAATACAAGATACCAGTTTTATTTCGCACACTTCCCATTCCAAATATCAATGCCCAATAACACAACAGTCATTTTAGAGGAAATACCACTCGTAATGCAATCCAATTGCTGAAACAAAAAACAAATCACAACCATGACATTCAACCACTATGGCTCTTATCAACCATTACAAACTAAAGATAAACATCTTATGATAATCTGAATACACAATCAAAAAATAAAAACTATCTATTTGCAAATTTCATCCAACATAGATTATCAGCTACATAGAAGAAAACTGTCTTCCATGGTACACGAGGCAACCTGCAACAGGGATGACAAGCAGATTTGCAACACCCCCTCAACACTTGTTTGTTTTAAGCATATGCGGTTAACATTTTACTATACTGTAGTCTCTGGGTGAGGGAAAAAATGCATAGCACCGAGAACAAGCAGTTTATTTAAGACCTAATCTTGATTTTAGACTGTTTAAAATAGTTGAAATGATGATATTTGATTCTAACGATACAAGCAGTTTAATTCACTTATAGATAGTCGTGAATGATGATTGTTTCAGACCTCAAGATATCATCCTCCATTTTTATACTATTGTAAGAGATTTCCATCATCTTGTAATCAGTGTGAAAATGTAAATTTCTAAATGGAGATTACAAACAAGGTTCATTTGTTCCAAACTTAATTTGAAGTTGCATCACAACAACATTAGATGAAACACCAAAAAACTCCTACTCCTGAGTATATTCAGGAAGTAACTGCAAAAGGACTCTTAATTGTTAAAAAAAATGTAAATAGGAAGGAAGAGTTCCATGAAACTTAAAAATACCAAAAGGAAATCAGTAGCCTACTATAATGTATTAATATGCATCTATTTCTACACGAGTGCACACAAATAAAGAGACCAAGTCAAATCTTTAAAAATGGAGAAAGAAATGAAAATAAAACATAGCAAAAGAAGTGGAAGGGAAAGGATTCTCTGAAATAACTTATTGTAACTTCCATTTCATGCATCTTATACACAACCAGCTTCTTCATAATCCACCGAAAAATTGTAGTTCTTTTGCCATCGAGAGCAAAATTCCTAAAAAACAATCCACACTAACCGTGAAATCATGAAGAAAGTATTTACTGATCTTCAGGTCAAAATATCTTCTGCGTGTGTGCACGACAAGAAGGCTCACTGCTAGTGGCATGGAATATCTGAACTGCTTTCTATTTTTCAAATTCAAAAATAAATCCATTTAATATAGAGGAGGCAATGCACGAAGCCTCAAACTCATGCATGACAACAATGGCATTTAGCTCAGTGCATTAACACAACCTGGTACTAGAGAACTTTCAAACTACCATTACCATCAGAACATCTGCAACCATCAAGCCTCTCTAAATGTCAGTTTTCTCCAGGTCTGAGAATGGGGTCACTTCCTGAGGTCACATTCCACTGTCCATTAGGTGGATCAGCCCCATAATCAACTTGTCATGGGTTTCAACTGGGGGCCAAACCAGCAGCAAGTTATAGTATCAATTCTCTAGCTTAATGGCGTCTGAAGTAGTAATTCTTGGGAGTAAGCATTCTACTTTCTGGGCTTGGTACTCCATAAGGTTCAACAAAGTTGTCCCAGCTCAAAAAGTTCAACAAATTCCAATCTACAAAGTCAAAGAACTAAGGGTTGTTATGGTAAAGGGTTATTATCAAGAAGCAATTCAAATGTACAAGCTATTGTCTCAAGAAAAACTTATAAGATACTTGAAATTATCGATGTCAATAAGGACAGGCCTATAACCATTCCCATAAGTTACAAATAAGTACAATAGAACTTAGTCAGAAAAGGAACAACTTGAATTGGGTTTTAGAAGAGAACTAGGAGGTTAACATCATTTGTCTTTGTATTGACGATTTATCAGCTTCATAGCTCAATATGGAAGTACATACAAGACGGACATGATTGCAAATGCATAATAGATCACAAGCAACTATTAACAAATTCATATAGTCCCATCTGCATAACTATTCCCAATCAATCTTCTAACGTCATAAACTGAAGTATTAACAAATTTAAGCACTACTATTTGTTAATCGAATAATATATCCTGAAAGAGCCATGGAAATACTTCATGATAAACTATTACCATGACAAAAATTTATTATGATACAAATCCTTTCAGATGTTAAGATATATGTGAAGATTTTTGGAGAAAAAATATAAATTTTATTTCACATCTTTTAGATTTTTGGAGGGATGAGAGACGAGGTCAAAAGTCTCATCAACTCTGGTGGTCTTGATCTGAGATCCTTCAAAATTCTAAATAAGGCATTGCATGGTAACTGGGCTTGGAGATACTGGAATGACACTAACAGTCTTTGGGAAAAAGTGGTGGATTGCAAGTGGAATCTGAATGGAAGACAGGATCAGATGTTGGATAGAAGTAATTTTGGTATGAGCTTGTGGAAGGGAATCTCTTATACTAATCATTCTGTTCTTGAGTTCTCTAGATGGAAAGTGAGAAAAGGCAACAAAGTCAAATTCTGGTCTGATTTCTGGTGTGGGGATTACAATCTGCAGACCAGTTTTTCTCTTATTTTTTGCCCTCTCTAAGGATAAACAGATGATAATTGAGGAAGCTTTTGACAAATATAATAGCATTGGTTGGACCATTGTGGTCAATAGGAATTTAGAAGATTGGAAATTGTGGAACATGAGAATTTGCTGGCAGTACTGAACACCATTCAGCTCAACAGCTCAGATGATAAGCTGATCTGGAAGTTGGAAAGCAAAGGCTCCTTCAGCGTAAAATCATACCACAATTATCTTGCGGGACATAACAGAATTGTGATAAAAACTTTTCCTGCCAATGTGATTTGGAGGACAAATGCTCCAACCAAAATTTCTTTCTTCGCTTGGGAAGCTTCCAAAGAATGCATTTTGATCATTGAGAATCACATAAAAAGAGGTTTTTCCCTTACGAACAGATGTTATCTATGCAAAAACAATGCTGAAACTAGTAATCACATTTTGCTTTGATGCCCTATCACTCACAAGCTATGGACTATGGTATATAGTCTACTTGACATTTGTTGGGTAATGACCAGCTCTGTTCAAGAAGAATTATTCACTTGGGATCTGGTGTGCCAGAAAATTAAGAAATTGAGACTCATTCCACTCACTATTTTCTGGGTTATCTGCAAAGAGAGAAACAATAGAGCCTTTGCAGGAAAGGAAGAAATATTTGGCAACATTGTGAACAAATGGCTACACTTTTTTGGGTCCACTGTATTGGAACATAATATTAACCATTTTGAAAATTTATGGTCAGTTGTAGATATTCTTATTGACTTGTAAATCTTTTGTACATGGACAGCGCCCCCTTGATGTTTCATATCAATATATTTTCTACGCTTTTCTTTCAAAAATAAAAATAAAAAGAATTTCTATTCTACTGAAAAGAAAATTTTTATTATATTATACTTCTAATTATATGAAATTATTATTCTCACAGAATTTTAATTAAATAATAAATATCAACTAATTAAATAATAAATTAAAATAATTAACTACTAAAATATGGTAGTCAACATCCAACCCAGCTAAAATTATCTAGAAATCTGGTGCTCCACCTAGAATCTCTTTCTTCGCTTGGGAAGCTGCTAAAGAAAAAATTATAACTCTGGATGATCTTATGAGAAGAGGATTCCTATTGCAAATAGATGCTATCTCTGTAAAATGGGTCCTGAATCGTGTAATCATCTTCTAATTTGGTGTCCTTTTTCCTACAATCTCTGGGCGATGATTCTTGGCCTACTGGGGCTTTTCTGGGTTATGGCAAAAACAGTATTTGGGGAACTTCTTGTTTGGGAAGGTCTTAGCAAAAGAAACAAGATCTACAAACTCATTCCATTTACGGTTTTTTGCGTCATTTGGAAGGAAAGAAACAAGCGTGCTTTTGACGGAAAACAATTAGATTTCAACACATTAAAAGACAATTGGTTTCACTATTTTGGCTCCACCATACTTGAGCATGATATTGATAGTAATGTGGATTTTGCTTCCATTGTAGATGTACTCATTGATATGTAAATATGTACATGGGCGAGCCTCGGCACCTTTCATCAATACATTTCTATACTTTTCTTTCAAAAAAAATGATAGTCAACATCCCTCCATCAAGTTGGTGCCGGAATATCTCTCATACCCATTTTGCAAACCAAGTTCTAAAGAGTCATCCTATAGTTTATCAGTATCAATCATCTTCTTTGTTCGAAAATTCTTATTTTACTAGATTTGTTGCACTTATAGCTAATGAAGAATTAAACTAAGACAGAATATGCTTCAAGGTTTAAATCTCTTTATTTGAAAATACTCCAATTGTTGGTGTGTCAGATGTTTCACTTACCTCAACAAATTTTCTTGGGTTCTCGTAGGCCCACCATTCATTCTCTCACGACGTCTAATTAGTTTTTCATGCAACTTCCAACAAATTTCGTTAGTGTATTTTGGCTTACCACAGTAATCACACTTCTGAAGATCTTTAGATTGGTCAGACTGAACAACTAATGCAGCTTTTTCAACTAGTGCTATGTAAAGCATGTCATTCCTTCTACTTTCTTCTTACTAAACATAAGCATAAGTTTGTTCCAATGAAAGAGGAAGATCCTTACCAAGCACCTGAATCCGTAGTTGATCATATTTGGTGTTCAGACCAGCTAAGAAATTATAAATTCGTTTTTTTCTATTAATTTCTGAAATTTAATTACATCTATAGGACAATCTGCTTGAAAGTCTTGATAATAATCTAATTCCTGCTATAATCTACTCAATTCAGAAAAATATTGTGAAATATTCATCTCTCATTACTTCGTGTCATGAATTTTATTTCAAAATTCATAAATTTAGGCGTCATTATCCACTAGTGAATATGAAAGAGATGTTACATTCCATATTTTTGTTGCAATATCGAGCAACAAATATGTTCGTGCAATATGGGGTTTCATGAAGTTGATGAGACAAGATATTACCAAAGAGTTTTTCAAAGTCTCATCTGTTATATTCTAAATCACTTACATCTGGTTTCTTCATTTTATCTGTAATGTACTACTGCAATTCTCTAACTTTGATAAATAATAAACAAGATCTTGACAAAGCAAAATAATTAGTTCCATCAATTTTCACAAAATTGATTTGTAATGAAGGGTTATTTGAATAAGAAACCATCACTTGTTTTTACTTCTGTCATTTTAGAATGATAAAGACAAAAAGAAAAACGCTCAATAATGAACAATAGTTTTCTTACTATGAACCAAAGTAGCCAACAAAGATAGAAAAATACTAAAATCAAATATGTATGGCTGTCTGGCTCAGCTCAAAAACGGATCGGCTCAGGCTGAAACTCAGCGCAACTTGATGCAAGTGGCTTGGCTCGGGCTGAAATCGGCTCTGCTCGACGACTCAGATCGGCTTAATGCAGCCGGCTAACAAAACTCCCCATGCACAACTCAACGCACGACGAAGAGGAAGATCATGTGCGGCAAAAGGCCGATAAGTTGCAGCCAGTGGCTTTGTGCAATCAGAGTGAGGCAGATCGAGGTGGTCGAGCAACTCTTCGTGCGGCTCTGTGCGCGACGAAAAAAACTGGGTTGATCGAATCTTCGCACGTCTCTGCATGCGGAGGAAGAAGGAACTCGAGGTAGTCGCACGGTTCTACACACGGCTGAAGAAGGAAACCGAAAGGAACCCGTGGCTCTGCGCACAGCCGAAGAAGGAAACCGAGGTGGTCGGGCAGCTCTACGTGCGGGGAAAGAAGAAGGAACCTGTGGATCTGACCTTTCTTCCCAAATTTGGCTTTCTCTCTCTGATATGGCTCTTTTTGCTATTCTTAGGGTTTAGAAAAGAAAAACGCTAAAATTAGAACCCCAAACTAGGGGGTGAAGAGGGTAACTCTAGATAACAACCCTACTTATTGTGCTATTTGAGGGTTTCAAAGAAACTCTGAAATTAAAACCCTAAATAGTTTTATTTAACTATGATATTATGAAGATTTTTGGAGAAAAAATATAAATTTTAATTCTCACCCTTTAGATTATTACACGTAGGGTATTTATAGGATTCATATTCTACTGATAAGAAAATTCTTATTCTACTAGTTTTCTAATTATATAATATTATTATTCTCATAAAATCCTAATTACATAATACTAACTAATTAAATAATAAACTAAAATAATTAACTATTAAAATATGGTAGTCAACAATATGCTTAAAATTTTAAGATAGGTATTTATTTATTAAAAAAAAAAGTCATTTTAAGATAGGTACATGGTTAACATATTTCCATTTACCTCGCTGAACTAACCCTTCAGTTGTAAGAGAGAAAGCTGAGAGAGCCAAGAAAATCTAGGATTTCGAGTAACATGTTGGCACACAGGCACACCCCCATATTTTCCACATCAACCACATGATACATCCTCCCTAGGGTTCAAGGAGGTTTCGTTTGAAGACCGAAAAAAAAGGGGGCCTGATAGGAGATGACATGGCATAGACCAAAACAACGTATAACCAGCCACTGAGTACACTGAAACAACTGCTACGTTTGGCAGCCAAAAAAAAAGCTTGGTAGGAGATGACAGGCACAAACCAAAACAACGTATAACCAACCACTAAGTCAATTGAAACAGCTGCTCATTTCCATGTATGCTTCTTCCTATACAGCAGGCTTGATATTAGAGCACGTAAGATTGAACATGTACCCCATCTCCTATTGGTTACCCCATGCACATTTTACTCATTCGATACTATGACAGGCAAGGAGGAGTTCGTTAGTTATAAGAGAAACCTCTTACACTTAAACGGAGTTATTCTGAGACCTAAGAGACCTTGGGACAACAGTCTCCAATTTCCTCCTACTTCAATATACCATCCCTCTCTTCGTCATGGAATGATATATAGATTAAAAAAATTGGAGGAGAGTCAAGTAAATATTAAAAGATATGATGAATAAATAAGGCTCTATAGCATCTATAGTGTCATCTTTCATAATCCTCAACGAAATATTTTAGAAAGAATAGAGAAGTTTATTATTATTATTAATTTTTTTGAAGAAAAGATGAATTCTTAACTGCCTAGTTAGAAAAAGAATTATTCAGAGGGCAGAAATTTACAGCTTCATCAATAAGCATATGATCTCCCCCGATCTTCCGCCAAATTATGCAGATGATTCTTGAACAAAAAAATGTCAAGTCTGGAACCAACAATATGATATGCTGCCACTATCATATTATTCTGGTTTTCTTTGAATTTTTTCCAAAGTAAAGCCCAAGTAGCATTTGTTACGTTAATTAAAAATATTGCTTCTTTATGTATATATTCAAGCACTATACCTAAATCTATATATGTTTATGACAGTGGCATATCTAAAGAGATACAATATTATTAGAGAGGGAGATAAAGAAATGAAACTGTTGCTAGATATACCATTGGATATCTACTGCTACTATTTTGGTTTTCGGTTTAGAGAAGAGAGAGAGAAAGAGAGAGAGAGAGAGAGAAAGAGAGAGAGGAGGGAGGAAGAGGGAACAAAACAAGTAGAAATGAAAATGAAAATGAAAATGAAAGAGAAAGAGAGAGAGAGAGACAGAAAACATAAAATATAAGAGGAATGAGAATTAAAAAAGGGAAAAAAAACTAAAAAGCAGTTTTAGGTTAAAAGAAAATCATTAATGAAGGATCTGATATAATAAGATCTCAGAGTTTAAGGTGTACACTGGTACAATTAGAAGTGGATAGTACAATTTGATACCAAAGACAGAAGAGTAAGGGCGACCTTTGGTATTGTACTCAATATCTAAATTATTGTTAGACATACTTTTTATTTCAAAAAAAAAAAGTTAGACATACTTCCCCATGATTTTTGTCAGACACAATAAAGAATCTACTTAGAAACACTATATATGTAACACCTCGTTATGCATAACAATTAATTTCGTATGAAATTATGTTTGGGAAATTCTAATTTTCGCGTCATGATGTTTTCAAAATCTAATTAGGGATCCTAAAAATGTAAAAAAGAATCCAAAAAATTAATTAAATTTGGAAAAAGGACTGAATTGAGAACAAAATTGGAATTTTGGGTCATTCTGTAACTAAACATGGACCCAAATGATGGCAATCGCGTGGCTGGTGGGCGAGATGCCAATCGATGGCTGATGTGCATGATGCCAATCGATGGCTGATGTGCATGATGCCAATCGCATGGTCTACAAGCAGTCTGCAGATCAACGGCCACAATTTGTCCTCAAGTAATCCTACGGTCACGGCAACCAATGGTCCAGATGAACAGAAAATTTGAAATCAACAGTGGAAATTCGTTCATCAAGGGAAATGACCGATTTGCCCTTAATGAAGGGCAATCAGACGGTCCTCTAGTAGCCACGCTGGACTTAATCCGACGACTAGGAAGAATCCAAGGACGGGTATAAAAACCGCCTATCCCCTTGGTCAACCCAAAGAGTGCTGGAGAAGAAAAGAGAAAGGGTGAGGGAAATTGCCAGAAAAGGGAGAGAGAGGTCGCACAGGACTGCGCTGCCATGACGGAGAAGATAAACGATGTCGGTAATCATTTTTTCTTCCTCCTTTCTCTGTTATCTCTGGTATTTTATCCTTTTAAGCTCAAAATACTCGGTATGTAGGGGTTAGGCCAAGAGTACGAGGTAAACCAAATCTTGAAGCACCATGAAACCAACCTCTGTTCTTTCATTCAGGTTAAGGTAAGAAATTATACGTCCTTCTAGGATCCATTCCTTTGTAATCCACTAATAAACACTAACCTATGGTTTCTCTGTTAAGAAGTTTTACATGCAGGTATACTAACCGAGGGGAAAAGTTTATTAATACCTTTAAGTTTTCTGCTTTAATTTGTTTTCAGCATGCATATGTTCTAAATGTATTTTAAGGGGGTGATTTGATAATGCAAAGGATGGCAACGGAGAGGGAGGGAACATCCGCAAATGGCTAAACAGTAACATATATATATATATATATACATGCTTATATATTAGTGAGATTGTGTGCTTATTCAGTGTGTGCATGTGATACTAGGAAAGGCATGATTCTGAGCATGTACGTGCATATATCGAATATATGAACTATACCCCTATTAAGCTACATGAGTAAGTGTGTGTGTTTGTGTGTGCATCTGTGAAGATTATATGTAAGTCATATATGAGTAAGTGTGTGTGTTTGTGTGTGCATCTCTGAAGATTATATGTAAGTCATATATGAAATCTATATGAGGTGTAAGTCGGTATAAAAACAAAAAGTATATAAAATGTATGCATGTAAAGCTGTGTAGATGGGTAGATAAGAATATATATATATATATAAGAAAAGTTGAGTATGTGTGCGTGCATAAGAGTATACGTGTATAGCTAGAATGTGTATGCGTGTGTGAGTATATTTATACAGTTTGGCATGTATAGCTATATGATTAAGTTGTGCGTCCAGGTAGGCATATGAGAGTATAGGAGAGCAAATGTGTGTGTACTGTGTATATATATAAGCATGACTATATATATACACACATATGATAAATATATAAAAGATGATGAATAAAGTAGGTATTGAAAATCTGGAAAAAGAGAAAAATAATTAATTAGAAGATCTCTAAGAAATAAACAAGAGAATAACTTCGACGGAAAGAAAATAAGTTGGATCATTTAATAAATTTGGTTTGTTTAAATAAAAAATAAGTGTAAAAAGGATTATTTAAGTAAAGAACTTAATTGTAGTAGGAAGAAAAATAAAAGAAATAAGAGTATGTGACACAAGAAAATTTGCACAGACATAAGGGAAAGAGTAATTAAGGAAGAGCTAGTTAAATAAAAAGGAATGAATTAATAACGTAGAAGCTCAAGACAAATATGGATAAGAAATTGGTTTTAGGAAATTTGGGAAATTATTTGATATAATAACAGTAATTGAGATTTTTTTTTTTTTTTGAAATAAAAAGAAATATCATTTCAAAGTTACCAAGGGGGTACCGCCCAATACACAACAATTACAGCTCAATAGTAGTTAGATAATAATAAGAAGCAAACCAAGATAACCAAAAGAAGAATTAAACTAAAATAAATAATGGCTTTGAAAGTATTTATGCGAGTTAATTAAGAAAGTTCAGTAAGATAGGGAAATGTAAGAAACTAATAGAGATGTAAAAACATTAGCCCCACCTAGATCATAATGACATCAACCTAAGTTAAGGAGAACGTTAGAGTCTAAAGTGAGTCCATAGAGATGTAAGGAATTAGGATAAAAGAATCAAGAATGTCTTAGTGTGCCAATAAATGGAAAATAAACAGAAAAGTGAGAAAACTTTAGAAAGAAGGAAAGAGAATTTGAGAAGGTAGACAAGCTTGTGTAATTTGTATAAAATGTGCTATAAGCAAAAATTTGTTGATTGTGTTGTGCTTGTGTGGAAAGATGACTAGGGGATTCAATGTGAATTTAATGTGTAAAGAATATATGTAAGGGAATCCAATCAGATATGCGTGAGTGAATCCGAATCAGATATGTACAAGTGAATCAGATCAGATATGCGTGAGTGAACCCAAATCAGATATGTGTAAGTGAATCTGATCAGTTATGTGTGAGTGAATCCAATCAGATATGTGTAAGTGAATCTGATCAGTTATGTGTGAGTGAATCCAATCAGATATGTGTAAGTGAAGACGTGTGATGTAGATCCAATTAGATAGGTGTAAATGAACTGTATAAGATATATCAGAGTGAATTCGGTAAGTTATGTATATGAACCCAAAAAGACAGGTGTATGAGTATTCAGTAAGTTATTATATTGGGATCAGATAAGAAACATAAAAAGTAAATTAGAAAAGAAAAGAGAAGTACGAAATATATATGTATGACAAGTTATATGAGATAAGTGAAGAGAACAGGAATAAGACTTAAGAATATGATCAAAATAGAAATTGTTGTTGTATTACCAAAAAGATAAGTTTAGAATAGATGAGAACAAAAACAGTGAAATTAAAGGCTGAAGATTTATTTAGGATTTTATTTAGGATAGGATCTTAAATTTTGATCTTAGTTCTGATCAAATAAGTTATTTTGACATTTGTGTTCGCGTGAATTTTTGTACTTAGTTCAATAGCTTACATAATTAAAAAGGTATACCTGTAGGTGTTTTCAAATTTTCTCTACAGATTCCAGCAGGTTGTGTCTATGATTGACCACATATACATACTTACGAAGCTAGTGTACCTTACCTAAATCCCTTATGTTTCTTTTCATATCAGAATAATCAGAATCAAGGTCCTGATCAGTGAAAGTGACCATCTGTGAGCGCCGATCATTTTGTAAAGAATTAGAGGTAATTATGATCTCTTGGTTTTTGTATTTTGTAGCTTATAATTGCCTCATGGTTAATGTTTTCATACATGTAAATACATGCAAGGATGTTTATGGAAACATTAATTTTAAATATTGCGCATAATTAATATCTTTGCAGGTTCCACTAGTTGGTAACTGTGTGCTTACGTTCAAAGACTCTGAAGATGGTCGAGAAGTTACAACATATCATGCCAATATTATAACCTAACCATGTCATACCTATATACAACTGGATGCAATTGACCTTCATTTTGTCACATATTAACCTTCTCAAAATGGCCCAAAGGTCAATATTTAACTGTTAACATTTTCTATAACAAAACCTTAACCTACACGATTATTCATACTTACATGATGGCAAGCTTATGCTCATCTTATCTAAATTACATCCTGCTTATGCTACAAAAATAAGCTCAACCTAATTAGAATATTTGAATGCAGGCAGCACCACGTCGTTGCCTTTGTAGAAGAGAACATACTTCTCTTCCGATTTGATTTTTTTAAGATAGCTAGTTAAAAATTCAACATCCTTCTCACAAGTTGTTTGAAGAAGTACTAACAGCTAAAAACAAAATCAAAAAGGAAACAGTGAAGATTGATCAAATAAGTTAGCAAGGAAAACATCCAATTGTGAATGAAACTAAATTATAAGATCACATATAAGTTATTTTTGTCCTCTTAGTTCTTTTTTATATTCATGCTTCACAAGGAGATAAAACTTTGCAGTCAGTCAAAAGAATAAAGTGTCAAGAATGCATCATATATAAGGAACAATGTACAGAAATTTTCACATTAAACAGAACAACTAATATCAAAAGAAACACATATTCATGTCCAAAGAAACACATTACATACATGTTTCGGAGCTTCCTCAGAACATGCTGAGGGAGGAAATGACTTTTTAATAAAGTCATCTTCTCTTATGTCATAATATCTTCTTCTGCGCTAGCAGGTATAAACTCTACTGAAACACCAAAATTCTACCAATGCCAGCTGAAAAATTCACACCCGACCTGAGAACCATGCAACTAAAACATCAGTTTTTGGGCTTTCAATAGTATGTGAAATAAATAGTCCAGAGGATAGAAAACAAACTTACACATCTGAACAAAATGTTCAACAACTGAAGGCGAAAATCACAATTGATGGCCAACTTCACACTTTGACATATTTATCAACATAGCCCTGCAGAGCATAATGTGAAGAAATAGCGTCTAAAGGGATATAAAAAGACACAGTAAAAGTGTTACGCAAAAAAAAACATAATCCAACTAAAACTAACAATGCAAATCCTTAATTTTCAGTCCAAGTCAAAGTACAAGCAAAATCCAATCAAAATCATAACTAAAATAACTAAAAACCATTTCCTCCAAAAGATTATTAAAAAATAAATGAAAAAAGAATCACAAAGCTTAGATCAAAACCAAGTCCATTTAAAAAATGCCGAGATGGATACTAGAGAGAAGGAGGGTCAGTTGGGGGAGGGGGATAGGGAGAGAATGGCTGTTTTGAAGAAAGAAATTGCTTCCAATATGAATCTGGAAGCTATCTCTTGGAGGCAAAAGGGTAGGGAAAAATGGTTAAATGAGGGTGGGTTGATTGA
The DNA here is from genome assembly GCF_000150535.2 of Carica papaya. The sequence goes on from NW_019014598.1 coordinate 971,939, forward strand.
ATACTAAGTATTTCCATAGTTTGGCTAATTTTCAAAGAAAAAATAATTATGTGGAGGAGATGGTAACTGAGGGGGAGGTGGTGAAAGGGAATGCTAATTTAAGGGACAAAGCACTCTTGTACTTCCAGCATCTTTATACAGAAGAGGAGGAGAGAAGACTGAAGTTGGGTGAGCTGCCTTTCAAACAGCTCTCTGCTAACAGTAGGGTGAATTTGGAAGCCCCTTTCACGGAGGAGGAGGTGTGGGGCTGTTTGGGTGAGTGCAATGGTGATAAGGCTCCAGGTCCCAATGTT
>NW_019014598.1:976713-988665 GCF_000150535.2 Carica papaya
TTGCACCACTTGTGTTGGCTGCAAATTTAGCAACAACCTCTCTTGAAGTTTCGGATGCGATCCTGTGAGATTCATTTAGTTGACCAGCTTTACCATAATAGTCAGACTGCAGAGCATCACCCAGGGAATTTTCCATTTCCTGATCAACATTCAAAACCCTAGTGGCATCAAAGCTGCAAGTTGGCATATCTGGAGGGAGATGCGTATCAACAGTCTTCACATAATCATGCTCATGATCAGATGCTTCTGATGCAACTTGCCTGATCTCTTCACTGATATTAGAAGTCTTTGAACTGGGAAGCACTTCCATAAACTCTTGTTTGCTCCGGTTGCGCCTTGATCCACCACCCTTCGGGTCATGGTGCTCAAAACGACAAGACATTCCACGGTGGCAACGACTGCGAAGGAAGTCAAAACATACTTGGTTGCGACCCTTGTTCCATCTTGTATTATCATAACCAACATCACCCACACGTCTAAAAGTAGGCGACCTGCTCCTGCTTCTTTGATCTCTAGGTGACCAGCTAAAACAATACCCAGAAAAATTGTAACTTTTTATATAAATCATGAACAGAGTCTAATAGATTGTAGGGAAACCAAATTTCTTTAAGTTATGATATTGTAGAATTTCAATAAATAAATTACCAGTAATATAACCACTAGAAGTACAACCAATGATGCATACCTACGAGATTGGCTCCGCTTTTCCCTTCTCCTCCTCAGACTTCTCCTTGGACTCCTCCTAGGACTCCACCTCCTCCTCCTTCTCTTCAGGGGTGACCGGCTCCGGCTCCGGCTCTGGCTCCGGCTATGACTACGGCTCCAATTTCTGCCTCTTCCCCGACGCCCACCACCATACCGTGAATTATCAGAGTCACTGTCACTTGCATCTTCTCTGAGTAATCTGCCAAACCTGTCTAGTTTAGGTTGAGTTGCAACAGAATTAACATCTTTCTCTTCGTTGTCCTTCTGAAGCTTTTCAGTAGAAGTAGAAGCCACATGAGTATTGTCGTGGAATCTTTTTGCTGGAAAGCCTCAGGAGAAGCACCAATTTTATCAAATACTTGGTTTTCATCCATTTTCCTGACAAGTGCAGTAGTTGCACTAGATGCCAACAAAGTTCCCTTGACCATTCCTTCCGTATCTGGGGGAAAACCCAGGCCTTTACATGACACTCTTGACTCAGGAAGGGGCCCAGATATAGTTTCCTTGTGGAGATTCTTAGAGCCCATTTTAATTGGTAAATTAATTTTTACAGGATTATCATCTATTTTATATGACTCAGCCTCATTTTCAGAGCCATCAGAAGCATATTCCTGTATAAGTCTAAATGGGCTGCCAACTTTACTACAAAGGCCAGAATCCTTTTTAGAACTGTTTTCTTCAGCAGTTGTAGAGGCCTCGAACGGGACTATATCATTGGATAAATTAGCATTGTTAGATTTCTTTAAATTGCTAGCCAATGGCAGTTCAGCAGTTCCAGTTGAATTTGTGATTGGGCCATGAACTACAGAAAACATCCTTCCAGATCCCAAGCCATCAGAATCAGTTTTGACTTTCGGTCCTGCAGTTTAAGGGGAAAAAGCAACTCTGAGGGACCTCTGCAAAAGGTCGACATAAAAATATCTCCAGAAATATTCTGAAACGATAAAGAATCAAAAGAGCCCCAGAAAATTGCAGAGATACCAGCTTGTAGGTTCTGATATGCCACAAGAATATATCTCATCTTGCCAATAAATTGGGTATTGATACTTAGAAACAGAAAATAGCATAGAAGTTGATGACTTAATGATGTTAAAGTTAAAAACTGACCTTCTTCATTCTCATGCAGTTTTGAGGATCCCTTAAATGACACTTTACTAGCTAAAGCTTCCTTCGATGAGTTAAAATCTTCTAAACTCTGTGATGTGGGCAACTGTTCTTTGACGTCATGCTCATTGGAGCTCAAATCAGATTTGCAATTTGGACCTCCAATTGTGTAAGCCGCTCCCTGGTCATGGTCAGGCTGGGTGATATCATCTTGAAATCACCAAGAAAAGCATCAAAAAAAGGAGGATGAGAAGATTAAAATTTTCTTTGCACAAATGTATATAGACACTTTTGCACTTGAAAATGTTTTAGTATTAGACAGCAAGATCATAATCAGTCACACTTACCTTCCATCTCCATATCAGAATCTGCAGATGAATGAGACCCAGCTGCAGGCCTCAAATCATTTATCAGGGCAGAAGACTCCTTGCCCAATGGATCAAAAGGTAGAGGATTACTTTTCTCTTCATCCAAATTATGTGCAGGTGAAAGATATTTATTTTTCATCCATAGGAAATACTCGTGAGCAATTGCAGCTTCACTTCCTGGCTCACCACCAAACAAAAATTGGAACTCTGGGTTCCCAGATTCATTCCTACGAACCATATCTTCAAAATCAGGACCATTACTAGCAATAGACCGGCATAGAACTTCAATCCTTTGGGCAACCTTCTCTTCAGTTGGCTTAGGTGGAGGTAGGGGAAGATCTGCCACCCCACTTTTTTCTGATGCAACACTATTTTTTCCAACTAAAGAACCCATGTTAGAGGCCCCTACGCCTTCCTGATTCAGATCAACAACTTTATCAATGGTGGTTTCTGGTGGTGAGGGTGGGATTGGTGGCGGAGAAGAGGGAGGAGCAGGTGGAGGTGGAGGTGGAGGAGGAGGAACTGCAGAATGTACAAAATTTCCAAATGGTGATGAAGCGACAAAACTAGGTATAGGAGGTCGGGGAATACTCAAAGGACCATGACCACCACGCTGCTGCGGCACTGAATGAATTTGACCTCTATATGATGCAGGTCCTTGTGAATGAGTCTGAGGAGGAGGTGGTAGGTGACCAAGAGGCGGAGGAGGAGGAGGAGAAGGAACCTGCTGTGGTCTGAGATACACATTCTGAATCCCCAAATATGAAGTATGTTGTGAGTTATGTTGTACGGTTGAGAACATATGTGACATTGGAATGATTCCAGGATGCGGAGGGGGTGGTTGTATATAAGATTGGTTTGCATGCGGCATCATACCCTGCGGAACCTGACCAACTGCAGAAGTTTGAGGGCCATGTTGATATGTAGATGCAAGTGCCTGACCAGCAAGAGGTAGAGGAGGAGGATGACCTGGTTTAACTACTGAAGGGGGAGGTACTGGTTGACCAAGCTGGAAATGAGGAGGAGGAAGAGGCTGACCAGGCAGAGGAGGTGTGGGGGTGAAAGGGCCATTCCCAAATTGAGTGTTGTAATTTCCTTGTCCATACATATTTGATGCTAAAACTTAAAGGATGATCCAACACACCACAGCAACAGTGCGAACTTTCCTTCACACCCGACTTACAGGAGATTGATCTTCAAGTAAAAGTCTCTGTGGAATCCCCAATTGAATGCAGAAAATAAGAAAACAATTATCAGGCCTCATTCTATATTAGAGCTAGATGCAAGAGAAATTTGATAACAAAAAGCATGTCAAACAATTAACACTCTAATGCTACTCTACACCAAAATTTTCATTGAAGTGCACTGATTTTATTAAAATTATTATAAACAGCAACAAGAACTACAGGCATACAATACAAATAATAACAAGGAAATGTAACACACATCTCATCTTCACAGAAAAAGATAGTAAACTTTTCAAGCCCAAACCTTTTTGTCCCTCGCATTTGGATTTCAGACAAATAAATTTGAGAATAAAAACTCCTGCTGCATATTTATTATTAAACTATTAAAGAGCATATCACATAAATGCTTCCTTTCTCCAAGAACAATGATTCAATTTCTGGATCTGAAGATTTGTAAAACAAAACTCTGTATTGTTTCCCATCAAAGGATGACAATTTTTCGGAGGAAAAACTCCCCACCCCAAGCAAATACCTCATTTGGTTCCATACGGAACTAGTGAAATAAACAAGATCCTAATTGAAACCCTCACAAACATCCATATACAAGTTTCCACCAACTACCACCATTTTCCTAAAAAATGACAAAACAAAAGAAAATCCCCCTTCAAATTTCTATACCACTAAACACTAGTTTGAGCAGAAAAATTGGAGAAGACACACTTAAACACAACAGCACTCAATATAACTCACTTAGCTGAATTCCACTGATAAAATTCATTAAAAAAAATTACCCAGCAAACAAAGTTACAGAATTTAAGCAATGAGATAGAAGCCTATAAATTGGAGTACTTGTCCAAAAGGATCCAACAATAAACCCTAGAAACTGCTAATTTGAGATATTTTAGGGATTTATTTGGATTATGGGACTTTGAGAAAAGAGGAGGAATTGGGTTTTGTAAACCCTGGAAAGCAAAAGAGGGAATTGATGTTATCTTCTGTACATTAGGACCTGCGAGGTATGAAATAGTGCAAACTAGAGGATAAGCTATCTTCCGGAAATAAACATTAGCAGTTCTAAAACACTTCAAAGCACGTACATGAAGCAATTCTGAATAAGGTGAACAAATGCAACACGCAATTCAGGGAAGACCAGGCATTTATAGCAAGTGATAATAACCTCCTTTATCTAGTATAAAAAGTAGCCATGAATAAACTCATAAACACTAAGCTGAATTCCATTGATAAAATACACACACAAGTTATAAACTCATAAACATATAACATAAGCAATCTATATGCAACTTATAAATCAAGTCTTCCAATTAAACATCACCAAATGTGAAAAACTTTAGCAGGTGGAGAACACTCCAAGGCATCTATGTGAAACAATTCTGAGATAAGGTGAAATAGTAAAATCTAAAGAATGCTATAACAACCCCTATCTATCTACTGTAAAGAGAAGCCATGAATAATCCCTAAAAAAGTTAAAGAAAAGACAGGAGAAAGGTGGAAAATAAATTAACTAAGTACTATCACCAACAAAATCTAGCTCCTGAACTTCAGTTTCATGCAAGAGACCATTGAAACAACAAATTTTACGTACATACTTCCAGGGCAAGGAGGTTAGAGCACAATGTACAAGTGATGTATATGTGCGTGGGTTTATAAAAATTATATATGTATACATATAGAAATTAAGATATTTATTAATAGTTATTTATTTAAATATATATATATGTATATTGAAATATGAGCAGTTGGAACAAGCAACAGCGATGTATATATATATCTGCATAGATACATGTCTATAGATATATATATATATATATATATATATATATATCACATGGACACATTTCAGACCAGACCAGAAGAAGATAAAAAGAATACCAAGACCAGGATATAGTAAATGATCTGCAATAATCAAAAGAGAGGAGAAGATATACATCACGCACTGAGCACTCATACAAATAACAGATTCTACACTGCATGGAAAATCAGAGAGGAAAATATCCAAACAAAAGGAAAGACCATAAACAAAATTAGGGCACAGAACAGGTACAAAGTATGCCCTCAAATTAGAAGAAAGAAGAACACATATATATACACACAAATGTATATATCAGCTCAAACAAATCCCTTAACATGTGAGGAAACATATTTTCTTTCGCTTGAGAGTAAAAGACAGAAACGAACAGAGAGAGAAGGAAAAAAGAAAATAAATAAAATATATAAATTAGAGCAGCACATGAACACAAATGCTTTCAAACACCATCCAAACCCCTGTGACCACCGCATCAGACATTTACAAAAAAAAAGAGGTGTTACCCAAGCTAACAAGCAAATCGAGAGTGAAGATGGACGATGACAATCCACCAAACGAAACAATATCCATGCAGGTCCATCCATGAAAACAGAAGTCCTTTTTTGGCATCATTTTGCAAAGTCCATCACAAAAGCACAACAAACAGGCGAACGAGAAAAATTGAAGCAGTGAACGCTACCTCCCCATAGAAATAAATGCTCGTGAGTGCGAGAAGGGCTTGGCCTGGTAGACAGAAGCAGCTAGCGGCTATTTCTCAACTCCCTGCGTATCTGTCTCGAGGCAAAATGAGCGAGGTAGGACGGTCTGGCGTAACCACTGAGTTCCTAGACCTTCTGACTTGAAAAGACGAACAAAAGCTGCTAAAGAGGTGATGCAAACAACCCTAGGGTTTTGGATTTGGAGAGAAGACGAGGCAGGGGCTCGCGTCTGCTAAGGGGGCACGAAGAAGAGAAGAGCCATCGATTTGAGGAGAGAGGAAGATGAAGTTGTTGAGGGAGAGAAAGAGGTGAGGTAACCAAGGCGGCACAGTCATGGACAGGAAAGGGAGAAGGGAAACGGTACAAAGAGATGGGAATAGAAGAGATTTACACCTTCGATAAGAACTTTTTGGTAAAATCCATTAACATAATAACCCATAATTAAATAAGTAGATTTTTCAGCACCCAGCTATAATTCTGGAAATACTTTTATAGTTATATACAAACTAATATTATTAGAAATTTATACAAAAATTTATATAGTACATAATTTTTTAATAAATTTTAATTTATAGATCATCATTATATACTTTAATAATTATTTAAAAATTAAATTTTATTTAGAATTTTAAATAAATATTAATATTTAAATTTACTTTATATTTAAAAATAAAATAGATAATTATTGTAAATATTATCATTTAACTATGTATATAGTATATTAGAGTATTCAATTACTTTGCATAATTATGAAAAAATTTATCGATCAATTATATTATTTTAATAAAACATAAATTAAAATGTATTAAAAATAAAACTATTTAAAAAATGGAAAAAAGTACGATTTTCCTTCTCCCTCTCTCTCTATATATATATATACACACACACACACATATGATAAAAATTAAGATACATTGGTGTCTTTTTCTAAGTATATGGTTGATTAATTTTTAAAAATATTTATCTAATAAGAATATTATATTATCTAGTCAAATACTTTTACAATAATTTTTATTATATGTTAGTGACCAATAAATATTATATCCATAATTATTATAATGGCTTTCTTTATAGTTTCGTACTTTATGCATATTAGTGAACAATAAATATTATAATTATTAGAATGCCTTTTATAATGTTTTGTATTTAATTTTGCATAAATATAATAAATTGTTTACATCTACGTGGATGCATTAAAATTTTGTTAATAAAATCAAATTGTAATATTATTATTTTAATAAATAAATAAACAATGTCGATAAAATTAAATTAAAAACATTATGTCAACCTTCTCAATTTAGAACATGAATTATATATTTATAATGTATCATATCTCAATTTATTATTATTTGTAATGTCCTGCACACTGACCCTCAATTGCAAGCCGTACATTCTCTGGCCATTGCATGATTTTTCTCTTCTTCTCGTTTTGCCTCTCTTACGGCTCAGACTTTCTCTTCTATCTAAGAAAACCATAATCATGTTTCCTTAACTACCCCTCATGTTAACCGTTGAATCCCCATTCAACAGAGATGGGTTGTTCATTATACCTCTTCATTTTGGTCATTTAATCCTCATACAGATATGCGGTGCAATCCTAACTATTCATTTCTTCGTATTTTCTAACTGTTATATTTTATACATCTCAACCATTCATTCACACATCCACTTAAACGATTTGTGTGGCTAAAATGGCCCCATCTTATTGATCCGTTTTGACACCTCATCGTTGAGGTGCCAAAACTTCCAGAAATTCAATTATGAACCCATTTTGAATATTTTATCCACTTTAGTCCTTTTTAATTGCAGAAAACCTTTAAAGATTTATAATTTTCATGTTTAATTTCATTTTATGAAATTTTATCACGCTGTTATAATTTTGATTTATTCATATGTGTTATAAATCTTTCCCTTAAAATAATTTAATCATCCAAATTGCACGTGCCAAAGAAATGGAGATATTTCACTCACCTGGGAGATTTTCTCCCTCTTGGGGGGTTTTCCTCCATTATGAGGGATTTCTCCAAGTTGGGAAATCTCCATACTAGGGGATTTCTTCCTTTAGAAATTTTTCCTCCTAAGGGATTTCTTTATTTAGGGAATCTCACAACTATAGATTTTTTTTTCTCTAGAAAATCTCCTTCCAAATAGATTTATCTCACTTAGGGGATTCTGTGACATCTCAAATGCTAATTAAAATATAAGGGTGCAAGATACAGAAACAGATTACAAGTGCATAATAGTTAAGTGTATGCAACAGAACAAATAATTATAAATCTCTTACAAAACATATGAGTTTTTAATTCCATATATAATTGAGGGTAGAACGACAACAAAATACAAAAAATGTCACTTTTATCATTATATAAATGGACTCATCAGAGTCCGAGATAAGTCATACACTCATAAAAGTTTATGAATCCTTAAGATCCTCAAATACTTCAAGGGGTAGGTCAGCGATCGATTCCTCATTACCTTCCTCATTTGGAGGGGACATAAAAAGATATGAGTTCTATATACTCAGTAAAAAAAATAATATTTAAATAACATCATAAGATTTTAAAAATAATTAAAAGTATCATCATTATTTACCATCAAAAGTCATGTCAATATCATTTACTAAATTATGAAAATAATTTATTTTATTCAAAGAAATCATTAACCTAAAGATATCATATCAACTAAATCAATCATGCTGAAAATAAAAAAAAACAAATAAATCATGATAGTGCGTCTTTTATGTTGTTCTTCGTGCGAAGTCATTCTAACTTTTATCTATTCAGGGCAATACGAATTCCTGACTACTCGTGTGGAATGACTAATTCATTTCATTTATAACAGTAATTTGCAGCTTGCCAAACCAATAACACATTTAAGGCTTGATAAATCATGACACGATCTATGATCACGACCGTGCCAACCATAGTGGTCCTACATGTTAACTATGGCCACAATTGTATTTCGTCAATGGTAATCCATACAATCATATCGCATCACCACTCTCTTCAGAGAGTACGCCACCATTCACAATAAGCGATCCTCTCACATCTTTTCATACCAGATAGGGGAGAAACAGAAACCTCTCAAAAATAAAAAGTCTAACGAAACACTATATGGATTATGCATGTCAATATTAATATATATTTCTCATGTTTATATATCATTTCATTTTTTTCACCGTCAATTGCATCACATATCCATATTTTTTTCGAGTATTAAATCATGTAAATTACACATGCAAATTAATAAGTTAATAAACGATCATAAAACATGCATCAAGACGTAAAATTACTTCCTTTAGGCATAATATTTAATCATGCAATCCTTAAATTTAAACTTTATAAATTTTACTCTAAAAATACTCATTAGGATATTCAAAAGTAAATATTAAATTCTTTACTAAAACCTCGATATTTTTCCTACGCATTTTCTTTTTCTCCTCCTCTCCCTATCTCTCTCGATCACTCATTCTCTCTATAAAGCTCTTAGAGGATAGAAGAATGAAAATGGAAGTGATGAGAAAATGGTGAAGGAAGAATCCCTATTTATAGAAAATAGGGACCGTCGTATTTGCGCTAGTGACAACATCTAGCAAGGAGAGAGAAAGTCAACGAAAAAGGTGAGATGTGATGATTGACGGATGGACAATACGACTTGACAGTAACACAAAAATCATAGGCACGCCACCCAAATGATGGTAGCACATTGCCCTAACGACGGTGGCACGCTGCCTAAGCCGGCGGTTCACAGGGCATTGTGCGAGATGAAATGAGATGCCCCGCGCGGACGGGACGTGCACACAGTATGCGTGCTCTGAGCTGGCTACGCGTGCGGCGTGTAAAACCCGTACAGGCAGGATCCTTCCCGCATGATTTTTCGTATTTTTCTTTGTTTTTTTTGAAATTTATTTAAATAATAAATAAAATATAATTTTCCTACGAGAAAATAAAATAATTAATTTTAAAAATCATTCAATCAAATAAAATACGAAATATGATACTCATTCAAAAAAATTAAAAAAATGAAGTATTAAGAAGTTTTAAACGACTTTAGGGCTCAAATAAATAGGGGTTCACATTACAAATTAAGCGCAAAAATTTTTGGAGTGTTACAAATTCTCCCCCCTCTCCTTCTTTTTAGGAAACTTCATTTCCCTAACTTGATGGAAATTAAATGTTTTTCTATGGTTTGTCCTAACAGTTGTTATGTTTGATTACTATTTTTGCATATTTGTAGATGTTTTAGAGGAGTTCCAAAATATCTCCTACAGTACTATTTTTAACCTCATATACTCGTAAACCTTATAAAGATCCTAAGTTTTATACGCAAGATATGGTTCTAAGGAACGGGTGCTCTGATACCACTAGAAATGTCTCGCACAATAACCCTTGATCACACGCCACACATCCTCTGGCCACCGCACGATCTTCCTCATCTTTTCGTGATGCCTCCCTCGCAGCTCGAACTCTCTTTCCTTTTTGGGTTTCCTTATATACCCCTCACACTAGCTGTTGAATCCCCCTTCAACGGATATGGGTTATTCATCGCACCTCTTCATTTTGTTCGTTCGATAGGCATCCAGATATGCTATGCAATCCTGGTCGTTCATTTCACAATGTTTTCTTACCATCAGATATGATAGATCTCAACTTCATTCACACATCTACTAAGGTGATCCATTGGCCAAAATGACCTCTAATTGGTCTGTAAATGAGATGTCAAAACTTCTTAAATTTCCACCATACACCCCATTTTTAAATATTTTATTTATTTTAGTTTTTTGTAATTGTAAAATGCGCTAAAAAATTTAATTTTTCTTTATTTAGGTCCATAAACCCTCAATTTATAATTTTTCGTGTCTAATTTAATTTTTTAAATTTTTTTTGTGGGTGTTAAATTTCTCCTCCCTAAAATAATTTTATCCCCCAAATTGCACATGCCAAATAAATGGGGATATTTCCCCGTCCTAGGGACTTTATCCCTCTTGGGATATTTTCCCCCTATTTGGGGGATTTTCCTCCCTCCTGGGGGATTTCTCCCATTTGAGAAATCTCCTTATTGGGGGATTTCTCTTATTTGGGGGATATTTTTCTCAATTGGGGGATTTATCCCTCTTTTTTTTTTTAGGAAACTTCCTTTATTTAACTCGAGGGAAATTAAATGTCATTCTACAGTTTGTGCTAGTAGTTGTTATGTTCAATTGCAGTGGTTACACATCCGTCTATGTTTCAAAAGAGTTTCAAAACATCTCCTACAGTATTAGTTTTAACATCCAAGGCTTCTAAACCTTATAAAGATCATAAACCTCATATACAAGGGATTATTTTTGTATTTAATTTAAATTGATTTTGAGAAAAAGGGGTGAACATTTGGATTCTATCGGTGTTTTTGAAAAGAAAATCAGAAATCGGGAGTCAAAACGCAATTTTAAAAAGTTGTACCAAGTCAGCAGTCCCGGCTAACTAGGACACACCGCGTGGCAAGGAACGCTGACGCGGGATGGGGCCACGTGGGTGCGATCGGATGGCCCAGATCCGTTCCCGCACGCACGGACGACCTAGATCTCACGCGTACGGACGACCCATATTCAATTAGGCACGAACAGCCCAGATCGCATCGCGATGGACGACCCAGATTTAATCCCAAATAAATCGTGATCGAACGGTCCAGATTAAATCTTGATGGACGATTGAGATTAAAAGAGAAAGGGTATAAATAACCTCACCCACACCTGACCACAAACCCTAGGCGCCAGTGCCTTGTTGGAGAAGAAGAACCAGACGTCGGAGGAGCTGGCCGCCGCCACCCGCAGCCGCACCGAAAAATTTTTTGACCGCCAAACAAGGTAAATTTTCTCCCCTTGGCTCGGTTTTCGATGCTGAATCCGTCTATGGCCAAATCAGAGCCAAACCACCGGCCAATTGGTCGGAAAACACCACTGAAGTCCAGCGGCACCGCGGCGGCTTCCCTCTGTTTTTACCTCCGATGAGGCCTCCGTTCGATGCAATTTTTATACCACTGTGATCACCGTTCTTTTTCTCTACATGTTGACTGGAGCAAAACAT
>NW_019014598.1:998352-1025549 GCF_000150535.2 Carica papaya
GTTCTCCAATTAAGCTGAGGCCCTACCATTATCCACATTTCCAGAAAAAGGAAATTGGACAGCAGGTTAAAAAAATGTTGGATGCCTCAATCATCTAACTGAGCATTCTTCATTTGCATCCCCAGTCTTCTTAATCAAAAAGAAGGATGAAATTTGGAGATTCTGTGTGAGTTATAGGGAGCTCAGCAAGATCATAATCAAGGATAAACTCCCAATCCACGTCATTGATTTATTAGATGAATTACATGGCACAAAAATATTCTCAAAGATTGGTTTCAGATCGGGATACCACCAAATAATAATGAATGAGGAAAAGATATCTATGAAACAACATTTTGAACTCATCATGGGCATTATGAGTTCAGAGCCATTTGGTTTGACCAATGCACCCGCTACATTTCTGTTTGTCATGAACCATATATTTGAAGTTTATTTGAGGGAATTTGTTCTGGTTTTCTTTAATGACATTCTGGTATAAGGTCTTCACTGGACCAGCACAAGACCACCTGGAATTGGTGTTCACCCTACTTAGGTAGCATAAACTGTTTGCCAAACAGTTCAAGTGTTGTTTCACTAAAAAAAAAAAATTGAACACTTATGGCATATCATCTCTAAACAAGGGGTTAAGACCAACCCTAAAAAATTAGAAGCAATGCTGGTCTGGCCTCTTCCAACTACCGTAAATTGTCTTCGGGGGTTCCTGGGGCTCACAGGTTATTATAGGAGGTTTGTTCGCAATTATGCATAGTTACAAGCCCTTGACAGATATGCTAAAGAAAGTCGAAGATTGTTCGCAATTATGCATAGTTACAAGCCCTTGACAGATATGCTAAAGAAAGATGGAGTCAAACGGACGGAAGGAGCAAAGAATGCTTTTGAGATGCTGAAGGAAGCAATAACCAAGGCACTAGTGCTGCGGTTACCTGATTCTCCAAACAATTTATTCTTGAGGCAGACACTTGTGGAGTGGGGTGGATGTGTCGTTATGCAAGAAAACCAACCTGTTGCTTGTATTAGCAAATGGCTACACAAAAGGAATCAAGCGTTGTCAATTTATGAGAAGGCGCTGTTGGCCATATATATGCAGTAAGTAAATGGAGACACTACTTGGAGGGTGCTTCCTTCCTCATAATGACAGATCAAAAAGGTATCAAGCATTTGCTGGAGAAAAGAGTAACTTCCATGCTTCAACAGAGAAGTATTGTCAAAATGCTAGGATCGAATTACTCCATTCAATATAGAAAGGGTGTGGAAAACAAGGTGGCTGATGCACTTTCTAGAAGAGAAATTGACAACTATAAGAAGTAAGAATGAGAGGCTACTGTAACAGCTGTTACCATCATTACTCCATCCTGGATTTCAGAAGTATTGACCAGCTATTAAGGAGGTTTATTCACTGAAGGACTAACAACAAAACTGTTAGTCAAAACAGATGGCAAACCACACTGCTAACTCAAGGCCAGGGTGTTAGGAGAATTAAGGAATAAACTAATACAAGGATGCATTGATACTGCAGTAGGAGGCCACTAAGGAATCCGAGGCATTTATGAATGCCTCAAGCGATATTTTTTTCTGACCGAGCATGAAATAAAATGTGGTGTACTAGGTGCAAAAATGTCAAGTTTGCCAAAGGTGTAAGTTCGAAAGAATGTCACTATCTGTGCTATTACAACTATTCCATTTCCCAAACCAGGCATGGTTGCACATCTCCATGGACTTCATTGAGCAGCTTCCAAAGTTAGGGAATAAAGACACAGTTATGGTGGTAGTTGATCGACTTACTAAATATGGTCACTTTATAACACCTATGCATCCTTTTACAGCCGTGAAGATAGCCCAACTATACATTAACAACATCCATAAACTCCATGGTATTCCCAAGGTGATGGTATTCAGTCCTGACAAAATTTTCACCAGTCTAGTTTAGAAAGAACTCATGAGATTAATAGGTACATCCTTGCATTATGGCTCTTCCTACGATCCAGTTTCTGCACTTGCGAGTCTTTCTTTTGGATACTTTACCCATCATCCCACTAGTGAAAATATGGCATCTATGCCTTTTTGGGAGGTAAAAGCTCTCCTAAGGTTAAGATGTTCATACGGACTGGTATTTTTTGAGCAGTTAACACCAATTATCTGCTTTAGGGCAGCAGTTCTACTATGCACTTTAAGAAGCTTGAGTTCCGTGCCAATCTGCTTCATTGCAACTTGGCTTGGATGCTAAGTCCGCAGCCCTTTGGTTTTTTGTGTGAGATGGGTTCTGTCCCACTTAATCTGAAGTTTCTATCACCTCTTCTCTGTGTGGGTGTTGAATAAGAAGCAAAAGATGTTAGAGACTAGTTTATGGGTTTTTGTTAGTGGAGATAAATGTAGTCTTTAAGAGTTGGCATCAACCTCTCTTGTTGTTATAGGAAAGGTTGCTACTTCTGAATTTGCTCTTCAGTAAGGCTGTTCGGAAGAAATTCTTTAGTTAATATTCGAAGGGACTGGACAACTATTTGTCAAGTGAAGTTTCTATAGAGAACCTGTTCCAAGTTAGATTATTTTGTGGTTTTCTATTTTCTATACTGTGGGACGACTGTATATATATATATATATATCTCCCCCTCTCCCCTCCCCCACCCCAAATAATATTTTTTCTTTTCATAAAAAACACAGGAAAAATAATGATAACAGCTTTTATGTAGTGTTCCCATAAAGCAATGGTCGTTTTCTTTAGTTTCAATTAATGTTGTGAATCAGCTGAGCACCTATTTATAGGATTTAGCTGAGAGTAGAGTTCTGGGCAACTAGAATTCTTCAAATTGCATTGGGGCTTTATTTTAATTTGGAATTTTAAATTCTTTTCCGATCAACTGGTTGTGGGAATGAAGTGATCTGGGCACTCTTGATTAGATGGAAAATGATTTATTCCATACATGGTGCATTCTATTCAGAAATGCAGGCCCTGAATAGGAATTTGCATTCAAATTTTTTATGTTGTTCCTTTTTTCAATGATGATGAGTCCCTATTGATTGTACAGGATCGTCCTTCAACAAAGGTTCATGCAGCTCCTGGAGGTGGATCTTCCCTGGATTACCTGTTCAGTGGTGGCGGGAAGTGAAGCCATTAAACTTTTGAGATTTGTAAGCGGCGATTTCTTAATACGTTAAGGATGAAGGAATTTGTATTTGAGTAATATGTGGGATATGGTGGGTGGACATCTAGGCTTTGAATCCTCAACTAATGTCTGATATTATCAAGCTATTTGTATAATGGATCCTTGTGGCCAGACTCAGCAGCTGCATATTGTTGGAACCTAACAACTCTTTAATGTGAAGTGTCTTATGAGTTACTACTACGCCTTGCATATTTCTTCAGATCTATTGCTCCTATGTGGTCTATTTAAAGAAAAATCATTTAGAGATTGAATAGTTTGTACTTTCTTTATTTAAACAAAAATTGTAGGTTTTTTCTATCTAATGAATTTTTATTAAAAATATATTTATATTTATATATATATTTTTTTTAAAAAAATTGTTTTTGAAAGGAGCTTTGTTTTCGTGGGGTTGACTTAGATTTTGACAAAGAAAAAGATCATTTTGATTCTTAATAATTTTCTTTTTTCAAAAAAGGAGAAAGAAAAACATTATATTTTGGTGGTTGATTAACTGGACTCAAAAAGATGTCGCCACAGTTTTAAAATCTGATAGAAAATTCATATTTTTGACTACTCTAATCAAAGAAAATTCACCACTGACAAAATTAATTATATTAAATTTAAATATATTGTAACTATTTCAATTGTTTTTTTTTTTAATATCATCGAATCAAACATATACATCAATTACCACCGATTCATACAATATAATTAACATATTGGTAATCAGAACGTACCCCCCTTGACATAGGCTTAGTGTTTGATGTTTGAAAAACTATAACTGTACTTGTAATTTTTCTTCTAAAATCTGAATTGTTGAACAATTTATGAATATATAAATTAAACAAATTGATAAAAGTTTCATATAAAATATAATTTTTAAAAGAGTATAAAAAATAAATTATTTATTTCAAACACACTCTATCCCAACATTTAGTTCTTTTTCCGATTTAATTCCTCTAATTCTTTACCAGTCATCGGGAGTCATAATAAAAAAACATGGTGTATAAAAAAAGGGAGAAAAATGAGAGAAGTAAGCTAATTTCCTTTCTTTCCCTCGAGCAGAAGATGACATACATCAAAAGAGTTACGAGCCTCAAAACCATCAAAATTCTTTTACAATCCACTTTCCATGGATGGAATTTGCATGTCATGATGGGTAAAATGAGCATATACCGTCCTAAAATCTGATAGAAGACCATAATGATGCATCTTTCTGTAAAGCTACCGAGTCTTTTGCTACATATGAAACATATAGTATATATGCTAATATGATCCATGGAACTTGCCAATAAGCAAAATCTTTCCCCCCTCATTCTACGAAGCACCTCAATCTGAAAACGTAATATCACTTCTAACATAACTACTGCACACAACTATGTCAATCATGCTCCCGGAATGGACAACTAGTGGCCGATGGAGGAAAGGAAAACGAAATCAAGAAACAAAATAGTTAGACTGGGTAAATGCATCTATAACCACTTTGATACGGCAAATGTACAAATGGCTTGTGGATTGTAATGTTTCGAAGTCATCCTGAACAGTCAAGTTTGTTTACCAATCATATTGATTTTGCTGGATCGTTGTGCTGTTCACTGCCTGCTATTCTCTCATCTGCCAATATGTTAAAGCAAGAAATCAATCAGTCTTCTACATGAATGCTTTAAAACTAGAGACTGTATAAATACCATAAAGAAAAATCCATAGGAAAAGAGATGGTAAAAAAATCATATCTCCTAGGAAGGGAAGCTGGATTTCCTCTGAGCCTTATAGCATTTAGACAAGTCCATTGACAGGACAGTTCTTACTTCTCATTAGACATTCCCTTTAGCAAACGGGTCGGAAGAGTGACATAAATAGTTGGGATAAACAAACTATTACATGATCTAGTCCAAAGCCTGAAATGATACGCTCGCATGCAAAGCAATCCATCTGTTGGACGGTAGAGTTCTGGTTTGAGATGGTTGGTTTCTCTCATTTTGGGTTCCCCTTTATATAGGCACCAACCAAACAACCAAAATTGCAAAAGAAAATACCAAATAGACTAAGATTTCATAATAGGAAACTAAGCTAGAAGACAAAAAGAAATAAATTTAATAATTCTTAGATCACCTTAACTACTAAAAAATACCTAAATAAGCTAGAAATTCCTAAAAATATATAAAGCATTTATGCAACTAAAAATCTTAACAATCACATTGCTAAGTTCAGAAAAGCAGTTCCTTTTCTCATAGGGATTTTCCCATTGCAGAGATGAAGAGAAAAAAAAAAGGAGCTTTTTATATCCCTTTTCTACTCCATCCAAAAACACAAATGGATGTTACTTCGGTTCATCGAGCTTTCTTGAGCAAGGCAGCTGATAAATCATCAAAAGCCAACTGAGAATAATGGAATGTCAATAACTAATTGTTTAAAACTTTCCCCCAGAAACAAACACAAAAATCAACAGTGAAGAAATATGATCTCTCTATATCAAAATATCAGTTGAAAAACAAAAATAAGAAGAAAATTGATAAAATACCCTGTAAGAAGGGTGGAGAAGAACCACAACAAAATGGTACTACCAACTTACAAGTGCTTTGCCACTCTTATGCACCTGTGCATTTTGCAGAAGATCATACAGAGAGAAGATTTAAAGAGAAAATTGTACTTTCGATCTGAAGAAGTATGCCTAGGCAGCTCCTTTAGTTAGCATGGCAACAATGTACTTTAGCATTAATTGGCAAGTGGAAACATTTCTCTAGAAGTGGAAAGGCCATCGGCCAATGCATAAAAATTACTCTAGGATAATAGGCTGATCTTTCCCAAGAGCTTGCATTCATGGGGAAGGTTTGACACACATCTGTGTCAACTTTTTGTCCCTTGGGGTTGTAGACTTCTCCAAAGGTTGGGTTATTAGCCCATTAAAGAGGTAACTAATTTGAGTTCAAAATTTTTCTAGATAGTTCAGTGGAGACTTAGTATGGTGAAATTAGACCATTAAGAGGATTTTTCCAAAAGAAATGAGAACGATGCACATACATGTACTAGTTTTTGTGCTTACAGTAAACGTTGGGTAGCCAATTGTAACAGATAATTGCTGAATGCATCTAGGTAATAAAACCACTGCACAACGAGTGCTCTCCTCATGATTGCATATTTTACAAATCTAGCTAAGTCGGGGTCTAAGCATAGGAATATTTCTTAACATTACAATCCTTTAATTTATTGTTTTCCTATTTTGTATTGTTCTCCTATCTGGTGAAAGCTTGGAACACACGGTTGAACATGGAAGATTTCAATTACATTAGGGCTTTGATAATATGTCTTAACATTGCAATCCTTTAATTTATTGTTTTCCTATTTTGTATTGTTCTCCTATCTGGTGAAAGCTTGAAACACAGAGGTTGAACATGGAATATTTGAAGCTAGCTAAATATGTGATTTTCTAGAGAAAACCAAAATGGTACCAAAAATGTGGATTTTAAGGAGCACAACTGAAATATGCAAGACAAAAGCAACATGAGTAAGAGTTTGCACACTTCAGCTATCAACATTTGATGCTGAGATAAATTTGGCTAAAATGATGTTTGTCACCCCTTTTTTTGTATATAATCCTTGCAAAAAACTTATCATCAACATACAGATATCTCCTGGAATTGTGCTTCATTTGCTGGCAGTTTGAGTTCACTAGACGTGTGATTCTTTACTTCGGAATTAATATGTTTGCTTGCCCTGAGGCATTGAATTTTCAATACTATCTTAGATTTTTCAAACAACTCTTTATGCTTGTGTTTTGATCTGTAGGATCCTCATTCCTCAGTATTATCTCCTAAAGTTCCTTGTTTGTACTTCTTAAATATTTTTGTTAAACTTCTTCATGATAATTTGCTCTGGGCTTCATTTCTATGTAAAACATTCTTAAGGGGCCTCCAACTACTTGATAATTTAAAAAACATGGTGCGTAGCAGGACAGTCAACCCATGGTAAATGAGAAACATGGGGCCATTCAAAAATCAGCTTCACATCTCTTTTTTGATATCCAAAATTCAAAAATAAAATTTCCTAAAGAGAAATAAGAAAATCAGACATCGAATTGGAATTGGCTTAGATTAGTCTAAATTGGATCAGCCTGAATCTGGCTCAATTTTGATTAAAATGGGTGAGCTTGACTTGAAACTATGTCTTTAGCTTGTCAAATAGCCTTTCCAAGTTATTAGGGAGTTTCTCATGCTCTAGCCTCTGATCACCATAAGGAGACGGGTTCTTGAAAAATGATATCTTTGCCAATTGTGGTTCCAAATAAGTGATTGAATTACAAAGGTTTTGCTAGTATTGGCATGTGTTATGTCCAGTCAAAGGTGAGGCATTTCCTGATTAGACACTGGCGGTTAAGCCATTGACTGTTCCAATAAAGTTGACAGTTTTGGGCATTCTTTAGAGACTAACATTACAAAATTCTTACTAAATCCAAAGGACATGAAACTATAACTAGTAGCATGATAAATTGATCATATTTTACCTTTTGAAACTACCAGATATAGGATAGAGTGAAGGTAAAAGGAAAAGGATAAATTAAAGAACAAAAACAAGAAAGAGAGATCGTACATCTCAATAATCAATTTAGTTTCTCATTAACATTCAATAGTAAACATACTAGGCAGGTGAATAACATACTAGGGAACTATCTTTTACGGGCAGTTGGGCACCAACCATACCAAAATAAGAAAAGTACCTAGCATAATGTGATTTCACAATAAGAGAATAAGCAAGAATGTAAAAACTAGATAGATTTCCTAAATAATTCTTGAGCTTATAAAAACTAATAAATATTTTCTAAATAAGCTATATATTCCTCATAATTATCCTTTCATCTTAGTGTCTTCCAGGTAATGGCACGGTTTATACTTTTTAATGCTTCTTATGTTCGTACCTTGGTTTGGCGTCAAATTGACAATAGCTGAAATAACATCAGCTGAAACTTCAAAGCGAGATTCTGGAGCTTCATCTGGTCTATCATCGTTCAAGTTCAGAGGAGCCAAAAATGCCTCATCGTTTGCAGGTTCCTGCATCAAACCAAACACTCTAAGAATTAAATAAACAGAACATTGTAAAATGACCCAGGGGAGGGGGATGACATTTTGGACAACAGAAACTAGTTAACGCAATCATTCAATAGCTGCAAAAAAGAGTTACTCACAAAAAGATTTATTATTATTTTTACTTTTTCAGAAAAGAAGGGAATATCATTGACAGACACCAAGATGAGACATGAAACCAGCTCATCTGTAAGTGGTTTATACTGAGTGACCTCGACTGGTACATCACTTCTGGTCTGCGTATTAGCCAAAAGCATATGTCATCACTGCAGATTAACCTAATTAAGCAGACTTTTGGCCAAGTCTCTTGCTGTTTACAACGAGACATTAAGCTATACCATGGCATTAACCATGTTATATGCTCTCTTTTAAGCAAATTTCAGGTACTGCCTAGGGAGGAAGCTCATCTATAATGCAAACATGAAGCAAGGTATGACCTTATTGGCCTGAGGGATGATGTCATCAGATATAATGCAAATATCTGCTGCTTGGTAATGATCTGCAGAGTTCTCCCTGACAATTTTAGAAGTTTTCGAATTTCTATTGCAATACCCATTGAACATGATGCCTGTCTCCCCAGGAGCCCTTTTCCTGATATAATGTAACCGAAGAATAAATTAAACCTATTTTAAGAAATGGTCATTGAGTAAAACTGCCAAACAAAAACATAAGCCAAAAAGACATTAACCTCACCTACTAGAATTGTGATTAGTTGCAGGGAAAGCGCTTGGCATGTTGGCAAACAATATTCCACGAAGAGGCTTCCCATCTATGATTGTCTCAATAGTATATCCATATGGAAGGGTTTCAGTAACCTTTGCTTGAAATGGTTTCTTTCCTTGAACCTGGGGTTGATTTAATGGGAAATTCTCTCTTCCTACATAGAAAGTACTAGAAATTTGAGTGATCTGCTAATCCCTGCACAAATGCAAACCTACTAACAATGCCAATGCTCCCCTAGTTCTTGGAATAACAATAGCAACAACATCAACAACAAATATAAATTGAGGCTATGCTCTAACATGATGCAAAGTTGATAATTAACAAAACTTCAATAAAGCAAATGCACTCTGGAAAGCATCTTTTTCCAACGGAAAGAAGTATACTAATAACCTGTGCATAAAAGAATGGGTTGCAGGTTAGTCGAAATGTCAATCAAGCCCAAGATTTTCTAAGAGAGGGGGTAACTCTTGAACACAAAGAAAATGGTGTGCAAAAACAAATCTTTCAAGGGGAATAAACCCATCAAAAGCCATTCTACTGCCCTCCAGCCCTCCACTTTGGAAAGCTTAGGCAGTAAATTAAAGCATTAACATAGAAATTAGACCATAAACTCTTCCACAAACCTTCATGATTTATTTTGATTTCTTTCTTTATTAATGCTAAATCAAAAGGGCTCAAGGGTGCAGCAGCACAAGAAGAACATATAATTCACACCAGAGAGACTTGGGTATTCCTCCCTGGTTGACATATTTCCTTCTGGGTATCCCCAATTTTAGTCTAATCTGCACTGTAACTAATGCTTTATGATACTGTGTGCTTCCCTGAGTCTCATCTGGCAATCTTTTGGGCATAAGATAAGCATCCTAATTCTGTGCTTTCTCAAAATCAGGATTACTTTACCACATACTTCTCTCACAAACAACCAATTGAAAGAAAGTAATGCTCCATCTCGTACATGAAAACACCTTCTAATTTTCATTTTCTAAACTTTAATGTGTTTATTCATGTCTATATATGGAAGCATAAAAGAGTTGTATATTTATGGAATAAATTAAAACACAAACGAAATAGCTTTTCTAGAACATTAAAACAACATTTCAAAATTTTCGAATTTCATCATTATTTTCAGTATTTTTCTCTTCATTGTTAACTAGCTTCCATTTTTTTTAAATGAATACAGATACAGTTCGAAAGTAAAAACAAAAAAACCGTTTTCATGTACTAAATAGAGACTACATTTATCCTTTTCAGGTTAAAGTTCTCCTATAGATATTCTCTCTCTGGATGAGCTTTCTGAGTGGTGAGTTTGGCACTGCAGAAATGATAAATTTAGTTAGAGATAGCACTGGGCTGAGCGAGCATGCATCGGTTCAGACTCAATATGATCAAAACTTGAGTGAAGAAGGTTTGACTTAAGCTGAGATCGAGTCTATTTTTAGGAATAATATTGACAACAGTCTTGCACTTTTGCTTTTATATCAACTTGGAACATATACTTTAAATTGTATCAATGTAAACGTCAAATAATCATATGTAAGAAATTATGCTTTCTATTAATAATTTTTCGTAAACACTACCAGCAACTCTATTTTTATTTTATTTTTTTCTCTTTTTCCCTCTTCCTTCCACTCTCCCCTGCTGATGTAACTTCTTTTTCCCTTCTTTCTCCTCCCCTTCCTCTTCCTTACAAGCAATAATTTCTATTAATATCTTTTTGTTTCAGTATTTTTTTTAAAGGAGAAAAAAATCCAAAAGATAAAAGTCCAGATGGAGTCTTGAAAGTATAAAAAGAAAGGTAGGTAAAGAGCTATGACAATTTTTGAAGTCGAATGAGATAAACTGGTGGTTGAAGACCCTAATGAAGCTACTGTCGTGTGCATTCCTTTTTTTTTCCCCGAACAAGCATTTCATTCCTCAACAAGATGCATTAACCCGTATTCTAATTTTTCACATTTTCATTTGTTGGTAAAACCACAAGTCACTCACAGTACGAACTTTCTAATACTCTTTCTTTCCTTCTCTAAGAATTTCTAGCCCTTCACACAACTTTTCACCGGCAAACATTCATCTAGTTCACACATTTTTCACAGATTAATACATATTATCAACTAAAAGTCCAATCGGATATGTTGTGATAGTTTTAAAGTGCACATTGATATAGCTAAAGATGTAAGGTGCAATTTGATAATGAGACACAAAGTGTAACGATGTTTTTTGATATTATCCCCTGTTTTCAAGCTTGGTTTTACTAGGCCGAGCTTAAGCTCTTAGTTCTCAGCTCAAAATCTCATGAATATGTTGGTTTAACTATTAAAAAGTTAAGTAGAATCTTTGTATTACATGATATATCATATCATTTACATATATTAATTAATATCATAATATTATTATTATATTTTAAAAATTAAAATAATATAAATAAATACCTTCAGATTTCAAGCTCGAGGTCAACAGACTTGAATGTGTTTTTGAGATAATGTTTTAAATTTTTTTTGAGACAATAATAGACTTGAATTTGTCAAGCCTACTATATGTTATTTGAGCTGAGCTTTGGGCTCAAAAAGTGGCTTGAACTGAGTTTAGTCAAGCTCAAGCTCAAGCTCAATAAATTTGAAACTGAGCTCGAATAACCAAATAATTTGGTTCAATTTGGCTCATCTGCACACCACCTATAGGTTTTTCCCTTTTGCACCTTTTCCAAAATTGATTCAGAGGAATGAGGAAAGGTTTAATGCCAACCAGAAAGAAAGACAAACAAGAAAGACCACATCTTGACATTATTTTTTCTTGCATCATTGGGGATACCTACTAATCCATTAGAATATTCTCTGCAGACAAAATGTAAAGCGAAATAAAATTCAAGGCAGGCATCAATGCACAAATATCTCTTCATTGATATGCAAGGATGGTAACATTTGTAGGATGTGATCCCAGGGAAACAAGCAAAATTCAAAAAACAATTGGCCACATATCAACTGAGATATAGAATATCTAAGGTTCAACCAAAAGTATTATCTTCAATACTTCCTGAAATGTAACAACCTCTAAAGGAAACTCATTTTAAAAAATTATCATATAGAAACTGAAACAATGGTGGAACTCAAGAGTGGCAAAGCACTTTTGAAAATTGAAAGATAACAAAGTGAAATAGTCCTTACTAATTGGCAAGCCGTAACTTAATGCAGGCATTTGTTGGTCAATTCTAACCAATGCTTTATCATGTATCGGACTAGAAAGACTTTGCTCTTGGCATTTTAGCTTCAACTGTTTCCTCAGAGATAACTTCTCCAACTTCTGTAAGTCCTGTGCATTTTCGCTTGCAAGTCCTGGCATCAGAAAATAAGACTAAATTGAACAGCCTAGAATAAGATTTAGACTCAATAAGATTTACAGATTCTAATTCATGGAAAATAAGCTGTTTGTACCAACCTGTGTATAGAAAGTACATATCATCAAGAGCCTCAAGACTCTTATTACAACCACCTACAAATACAAGAACGCCACCCTTAAGAGGATCTAAACAATCCCCAGCAACAGAAAATCTAGCAGAAGGCCCTTCTCCAGTAGTCAAAATTTTGGTCCATATGCCCGTATCTGTACCAATACTCCGGGACGAAAGAAATGGATGATGAGAAAGCCCCATACATTATTACATCAAATACCACAAATATAGGGAGATGGAGGATGGAGATGACAACATAAGAAAACAGCGGTGGTGAATAGCACTTGCAAGCACGTACTCTGATTAGGACAAAAGATAATCACACAACACTAGAAAAACAAAAAGGCCAAGAGACACCGACAAGCATTGGTTACAACAACATAGGAAAAATTTCAGGCACAAAAAAAAAAATCACCAGGAAATTTTCTGGAAAATGGAAAACGCATGCAACATATCTCACAGTTCCCATGTATGGAGACTAATAATAAATATCACTTACGTTCTTGAATTTCAATCATTTGATAAACAATTTTTCCAATCAAATTTTCATAATAAATAGAAACTTGATTGAGAATGCAGACTGGAGCCACTGAAAATCGGCAAGTAAGATGAGTGCCTTAAAAAGTCAATACATGCTTGCCCATGATTTGGGCACTCTACTTTCTGAGTTCGAACTGATAAACTCAACATGACGGTATACTTTACTCAGAGAAGAAAAAGAAATAATTTGAAAGACACTAGAAAAAATAATACTAATAACAAAACACGTACCAACATCGAGCATATAAAGGTCATCATATAAATTCTGGGCATCTGTAAACCCCCCAAAAACAAATAAGTTCTTGCCAAATGAAACTGTGGAGTGACCAGCTCGAGGTGGTAGCATCTGTCCAGAAGTATTCAGCTCCTTCCATGTGAGGGTATCTAATGGGTAAAGGAATAGCAAAATATAAAAATTAGAGAATAGAACATAAAATTGACACTTGATACAGTACCATACAAGATGCAATCAATTTTTACATGGTTAAAATGTGAAACCTGCATCAAGGATATGGACATCAGACAAATAATAATCATGTCCATCTTCACCACCAATTACGATGATTTTGCTCTTCCAAGAAGAGCAAGTATGGCTATCACGTGCAGATGGTGGACTGCCTGTTGTTGTAGCGCGTTTCCATACAAAAGTCTCTATAAGAGGAAACAAAATATGAGTGAATAATATCCTTATATCAGGACAGCTTCGAAATTAACCTAATAAGGCCAACTTGAATGTCCATAAATATGACTTTTTCCAAATCTATCTCATCAGATAAACAAGCTAAGAAAAAGGTTCAACACTGTCCGATTCCACTCCTCTGATCTGGAAGGAGTCTATTCTTGATGCATAATTCAGCAGCAAACTGAATCAAAATAAGAGCAATGAGTAATAGCCTTGCGCATAGAAATTACCCGTATTCAATATGTAAAGATCATTGTAGTATACTTCGTCATTACTACCCAGAGACTTTCCACAACCACCAAATATGAAAAGTCGTTTGCCAACAAGTGCAGCGCTATGACCTTCCCGTGGTTCTGGTCCATCGCCTCTAACACTAGGGGATATCCATGTATTTGAAGCTGCAATTATTAATGGTTAAGAAAGAAATATGGTCTCGAATGCAAGATAATGAGACAAAATAATGCATGATTTACTGCTCACCAAATTAGCAAATGCATAAAATAACATAAGCATGAAACTGAGTTTCAATTCCCGGGTAGTCCCGGAACATAAAAGAGAAACATTATTCACACACTGATATGACAACAAATCAATTGGAGTCCGGCATACAATAGTCCAGGAATATTAGCACAGCAAATAAAAGGCAAACAGTCAAATAACTTACAAGTATCTAATATATGCAAATCCCTTAGAGGATTCGTCCCATCAGTTCCCCCAAAAACATAGAGATTATCTCCAACGGTAGTACAACTGTGACTGTCCCTCGGAGTAGGGGGTGTGCCCTTTATCACAGGCTGGCTCCATACCTGCGTAGCTGCAACCAGCAATCAAGAATGAGAGAACGAACAACGTCCCATATCCATACAAACAGACAGGAAAAATGTAAGTAACTGCATAAGCATAAATAATCAAGAGTTCTTCTATTTAAAGAAAAAGAAGCGGCAATCAACTTGCAATTACAGGGCATTTCCTTTACTCCGAATATAAAAGAAGAAAAACTCTTATGCATGTGTAAACATGATATATGGATAAATGAATTAGAGCTATTTCCAAAAATAGATCGTGGTCGGAGAGATGTATGGAAGTAAAGTCAATGTATCTATATATTTGAACATATCTATAGGGGATATGTGAAGAGAATGTTATTATGTTAGATCTAACTAATTCTATGAATTATATCTAAAGACTCACGTCAAAATAGTGCTAGTTGATGAGAGTTACTTTGGAAACAAAAAAAAAAAAAATTTTGGTTAGTCTCTCAATTGCAATAAAATGCAACTGGATCTAATATGTATGAGTTGGCGATAATAATCTAAATAGATAGAATTTATAGCAGGGTCTCGAAAAACAAGTAATTTCTGCTGGGCCTTTATCCCTGTTTTTTAAGGTTCATTAGGATTCTTATTGGTTGGAACTTCCAGTTATCTTAGTAGAAATTTGAAATCTTTATTTCCGTCTAGGTAAATAGTTTCTTTTTTTTTTTCAACAAATACAGAGCATTACTTAACAAAATAAATAAATAAATAATATTTATAAACCGAGAGAATGGAAATTTTTGTTGATTAACAGAAAAGGAACAAATTAAAAATATAGAATCAGAAAACAAAAAAATGAACGAAACCCTTATTAAGCAAGTTTACAAGACCCATTAAACCACTAAGTCGAAGATTAATGCAAACAATAAACCCATCACGACATTAATTTCCAGCAACAAACCCACATAAAATGCTTTGAAATCATCATAACAACAAACCCTAAGAATAAAAACACAACGATTAAAGTTCAATCACGAAATCACATTCGTAAAGATTCGAACTTTTTTCTCGATATCGATCATACCCACCAAAAAGAGCCGCAAAACGTAACACATATGTCTACAGAGAGAAAACAACAAGAGATAAAGACAAACCCAAGAATCTAAGGAGGATTTCGAAAATGGCGTACCAGTATCAAAAACATGTACTTGGTTGGTTTGGCAATTATCTTTGCCATAACCACCGAATATGTAAAGAAATCTGCCCCCTTTGATGGCGTTGCAGGTGTGTCCCCATCTCTTGCCTGGCCCAGCAGAAGACACCTCACCCAAACCAACTTGTTGAGCTAGTGGCGGTTGAGCGTGGAGGTGGACCCTTTCCCACCTCATTTTCTCGGAAAATTTTCAGTGGGTAAGAAACTGCGGGTTGAAAGTTTCGATTTTCGCAAGAGAAACCAGAATGAAAAGAAAAAGACGAAAGATTCTTCTTCTAGTTACGAGTAGATTTTGAGTTCATGCAAAACGCAATATGTAAAATAATTTTTTTAAAAAAATAATAAAAATAATAGAAAAACAGAAGCCTGATCAAGCGTCATAGGAGCGAGAGAAAAATACTTATAGAGGCAAAAAACCTGAAAGAGGGCGGAGAGGACACGTGTCAGATAAAAGCTGGGTTAGATGTGGGAGCCACAAAGACTAAGTGGGGTCCAGGGTGGTCTCTTTGTGGGGTCATTGGGTGTGAGCCCATCATAGGTTATGGGCCAAGTTGGGTGAAGACAGGAGAGAAACTAATCCATTTTCAACGGCGCAGATTCATTTGATCGATCAAATAAATTATGAGGTTTTGACTTCTTGTATGTCATTTTGTTGTGTGTTGTGCAGAGACAAGCCAAAAGCTTATTAGTGATTTGTGATACGAACAGCGATTGTGATTTTTAACACATCAATCCACTTCTCTCTATATATTTCTCTGTATCAACTCATTATTAAAATATTATTAAGGAAGTGAATTGTGAATTAATTATATTTATAAAAAAAAAAAAGAAAAAGAAAAAGAAAAACACCCTCGTCGAGTACCTTTAGAGTTGAGAATATTTATTTCTACAAGAGAGAGATAGATTTAATAATTAAAATTTTTAAATAATAAAAACTTTTTTATTTTTTATTTATATTGAAAAAATAATAAGAACGAGAAGTTATCATCCTGACATCATTACGATAGAGTTTAACCACTGAGATCGGAGATGGACTAATCTTTCTTCTCTATATTTAAAAATACTAAGAATATCGAACCATGAACAAAAAAAGATAGGTGAAAAAAGCAAACTGGCCAGTGATTGTAAGGGTATATATTAATAACTGATTGGTACATTATCAATTTATCAAATTTCATTACAAAATTATTATAGAAGAAGACCTTCAAGAAAACACAAACTTTCCCACTGAACCCTAAAAATATGTGATGATTTACAAAGAGGGTAGGTAGTTGAATTTATTGATAACTGAGAAGAGAGAGGCTGGCATTTTTCCTTTGAACATTTTGATGGATATATTGCTCTTAAAAAAAATTAATTGACCCAAATCCAATGTGCATTCATCAAAGAGTCTCCAGTATAAGTCCCTGCAGCCTTCCTGCATAGGATATAGGAAATTTATTGTGCAGGGAAACACTTTATTTTCAAAAGCTCATGGCAAATGTCAGACTTGCTTTTTTAAACATAACACACAATATAACAATAGCTCCAGATTTTATTTTGTAAAACATCTGAGGGTAAAAACTGTGGAAGACATTTGAATATAATCTTTTTATTCTTTTTTATCACAGCAAAAACATGATTAAATAAAATAGGTAATGTTAAAACATCACAAACCAAATATTTGATTCCCATTATGAACAGATAGATGGGTGTTGGAATATTATGTTTTTGTTTACTGGTAAAAGAATTCCAGAGAGTGAAATGAAAATCAGAATTGAAAAGTTAAGAAACAGACTTTGCAGATCTGTTGCTCTCACAGGGTATGCCTAAAATTGAGTCCCCTTAAACAAGCCAAGAATTTAAGGTAGATTTACAATAAGCTGGCAAAAGACGTTCTATTCCCTCTCTAATCCAGCCAACTAACTATAGAATAAAGATGAATATTGAGTTTGATTTGAATTCCAATCTTATAAAACAGTAACGAGAATAAAATTGAAATACGATAAGAAGTTTCCAAATAAAAAAAAAAACAATAGTCAAATTCAAGTTGTTTTCATGTTGAATTCAAATTAATTGTTTTTCTTTATCTTTCATTAAGGACGAGAACACGGAATTAGTGGCATATTTGTTCTCTTGATAAGTACTTATATTGTTAGTTATCGGCTTGCTGCAAGGAGAGTTCAACCTAATGAAGAAAAAGTAATTGTATGAACCTATCACCACCAGTTATGATCAGATAATCCAAAAAAAAAAAGTAACAAAGACCTGCGAAATTGAACCAGCGATTGATTGAGATATGCTCAAATTAGTTCTGTAATCCAATAAGAATTCAGAAGCGTCCCCGCCTAATCCGAGCCCATGCTATAGCTGCAACTGCAACACCCCCGAAGTGAGCTGATCCCGAAATGTGAGTATTACCCTGCATGCAAGCCACAATGATAATAATCAGACAGATGAATGATGAACATCATTCGTTCTATTGTTCGACATAATCCATATGTCATGTACTATTAAAGCTCAGAAGAGATAAGTTGAAGCTGCAACTTACATAGTCCACCTTATATGTTATGTGGATCGAGTTATAAGCTCCAAGACAGTAATAATTCAAATTATCTATTTGTAATAAAATGTGTTGCCACAGAATACTATGAAATATAAGTTCATGCCTATGGGTAGAAATTCATTATTCCATTTAAAATAACTTGATAGAGAGCTATCTAAGGCTATTTATAGTAAAAGATAGGAACAAAAGTGAACCTATTTACCTCTAGAATCCTCAGCATATCCTTCCCAATGAGAAATATTCCCTGGAAAGAAAATTATCCTTGGTACGGATTTGTTCATTAACTTCAATCAATGTCTTAGCTAAAAATAAATATATTGCATGCTTACCAGTAGAATGGCAGGAACTGGTATTATAAAATCAAAATATAGAGTAGCCCTTGGATTCAGGAATATATCAAGCAACATAATAGCATTAACAGCCCCACTTGCACCCTAAAAGGAAAAAAACAGGTTCATAAGTAAAATAAATGTCAGATTTAAACTATTTCTCCCTTTCCTTGCCTAGAAGATACATAACGATGATATACTTGAATAACCCTATTCCTTAAAAACTAATTTAATGCTTTAATTGCTCTTCAACCACCCAGGCAGAAGTTAAGCATCTGGAATGATTTCGTGCAAAATATAGCAAATTAAAGTAAGTTATCTTTCCATAAAGAAGGAACTTTTAAATTGACTACAAAAATTCAGTATATTAATAAAAGATTCTAGTGGATCGGGAAATACGAAAAGAAACATCAATACGTTCCTTATTGCACTTTTTTCAGGTAAACTTTAGTTATTGCACTTCAGAGAAATAATGAAAGGGTAGAGAATTCACGCATGACATTTGGTGACAAAAGCTGAGACATCTTCAAGAAAGATTTTGTTCCAAAGTTGACTTGTCTCAAGAATTTTAAATATCTATTGAACTTTTAAGTATAAAAAAAAAACTACCATAGGCTGAAATTCCACACAATACAGAACAGTTCTCAAACCTAACTCACAGAAGAAGAGAAAAAAAAGCACTATCAACATTCACTAAAACCTAATCAAATTGAAAGATTTGAGCAGGTTGTACATAAAGAATCAAAGGCATACCAAGCCTGGAATCCTTGAAGGGTCCATCATAAACATTCCTTGGCCCTGTTGATAGCAAAATATGGTTCACCAACGGGTCAGCAAGTCTTTGGATGCCACACAGTACAAACAATTAGAAATCACCGAAAAGATCATACACAAACTTTATATTGGACTTTACCTACAAGTCACTACCTAAATCGCTTAGTTGATATTAAAGTTCTTTCCTGGATTTTCATTCTACCTTGGACGAAGAAGCCATAAGGGCATGATGAATCAAGTAGAAAACTGAGCCACCGATAGCCCCAGCTAGATATAACTTCAACAAATATTCAGGACCAAAAGCTCTTCCAATCTGCCAACATGGACAAATTAAAAGATAAATTAGAAAAAAAGGAAACAAATCAGGGAGCTGGCTGAAGAAATACATGATGGGAAAACCAAAGCATAAATACATACATAAATGCACAAATTTACCGCTCAGAAGCCACAGAGATTGGTAATGGATTCAGGATTCATATGAAAGCATAACTATATCAAATAACATCAACTTCAAAAGGAATTGCTCATTGAGTTTCAAATCAAACAAATTTCCACAAGATAAATATATATGTATATATATATATATATATATAATTTATGGCTCAGGAGGGATCTCCCCCAACTATTAAAAAGAAAATCATTAGAAAAGTTTCAGCAACAAAACAAGTACATGCTTTTTTCGCCCCATGCCAGTTCAGCACAATCCAAGACAAGAAGAAGTCTACTTACGGAAAGCCTAACTAGTCAATGACTGAAATATGTCTTTCAACATTGACTAGGTTTCTCTGTTTCCTTAAGAACTAAAAATGACTTTCAACATATTTTTAATAGAGAGTCCAAGACCAGCAATCAAACCTTCTATACATGGCCTCACAGTTTGTGTGAATGGTTATATCCAATAACAAACCAACTGTTACCAAGTCTAGCTGCACATATCAACTTATGCTAGAAAAGAAATTTGAATAACAAGAGAAAACAAAAACAAATTATTGAAGGCAGAATCCGAGAAAGAAAAAAGGTCTACATAGATAGGTGCAGAGAAATAATAAAGAAGGACTATTTCCCACTTTTCCACACTGATAAAAAGCTTCAGAAAATATTTCTGGATCACAAGAGTTTTCAAACATAAAAAACCAACTTAAAAGAAGCACCTTGTAGGATCTCGGTACCTAACAGCAAGAACACATTTCACTTAAACAAAATATCCTGAGGCATAGAAGAATACATTCATTCCGAAGAAATAGAGCCCAATCATGTTAGATATGATATGCTCTCCATCAATGTGACTGAATGCAGAAGTTATCAATGTGTGCAAGCGTCCACTTCTAAAATTGTCTAATGAAACCTGCACCAAGAAAATCAATAAATTATTAACACTAAAAAGGATGAAGCAACAGTACTTAATAGATTTGTCTTTCGGGTGAAAGATTAACTAAATAGATAAGGATTAAAGTCAAGTTATTCAAAAAGGAACATTCTTCATTGCATCCAGCTGGTTTCTCATCATCCTAGAGAACCATTCAATGATTCACAACAACATAAGATTGCCATTTATATAGCAAAAGCTTATTCACGCAAGAAACTTAACTTGTAAATCTAAACACAATTTTGTCTTGTCCTAATAAGCTAAAACTAATATCTAATCCAGTTTCAGTCTTGTGCCATCTCTGAAGCGGGACACTCTAGCAAGATAAAGGACAGCTCCGGCGATCAAAACACACATTTGGCAGCATAAAACAATGTTTTAAAATCTGCAAACTCACTGTAAAGTTATTCATCATAAATCTCTGATCCGCCACCCGCCACAGCAAAAAAATGGCAACATTAGTTATTATGAAGCCCAAAACCACGTCACCAGCAGATAGGCGCTGAAACCATCTTCTCCTGCAAATAGGATAAGATTTATTTTGATAATAAAAACACTACAAAATATATTACTCTGAGATAGCTAGTTTTTTAATAAAAGTAGATAATATCACAATGAAAGAACTTCCATGCACTCAAACAAGAAAAATCATTGTGCAGTCATCAAATTTCATATGACACAGTAATATCCTTCTCTGCTTCCCTGCTAGTATTTGAGTTATCTCTGACTTGTCAAATCATAAATAAAAAAGTTATCTCAAAAGAATAAGCCTGGTAAATGGTATAAGCTCTTTCATTAGGGAAAAATTGAAGGCCATGAACTCTACTAAATACACAATTAGCAAAGGTTTTTCTGACAACTGAAGAGGGAAAAGAAGTGAAGCTTAGTTAGTACAGATATCAAGATAATAAATTTTCTCCAAAAACGAAATTCCAACCAGCTGATAATCCAGAAGAAAAATAAGGGACTGCAAAAGATTGAATTCGTTAAATCCCAAGTTTTGCTTACTTCCTCATGATTACCAAACAGACCGAAAAAAAAAAAGAAGAACAGAAGGCAAAGACATTACCAGCCACCACGTCTTTGAAACCCAAAACCTGAATCAAATTCGAATCTCCGTTTAGGAAACTGAGCTCCGAGGAACCATAGTCTGCTGCCCACGAGACTTTGACTCGATAATCTCGTCTGGGTACTCGAGAAATTCAAGATCAACTGCTTCGCAAGCACTGGATTCCACAGGCAATGATGATTTTTCCCTGGAAAACTGTGTTGCGCCCGCGTCGATAGAAAATTATGAAAAGAGCGTGTGAAAGTAGAGGATAGCAAGTTGGTTGGATACTGGCTTTGTGTTGGTTTGGCGAGTGAAGTGAAGGGTTTGTAATGGTGAGAGCTGGTGCTGGCTGTGAACCTTTTGGTGAAAATTGATGAAGCAACTCTGGAAGAGAAAATTCTCTGCATCTTTTGTTGGTGGGAAGATTTGTTAAGGAGTGTTTGGAATTTGGAAAATGCAGCAGGTTCTTGATGTGTTTACAGGAAAAAATTGTTTAGGTTGAAGATGAAGGGGAAAATGGAAAATCAAAATGGGACCAAACAGGGGAATTTTGTTTTAATTTATTAAAATGTATTATTAACTTAAAACTAATATTAAAATATTTGTTGTTTTAATTTCGCTTCTAATTAATATGAAAAATAATATTAATATTTTATTTTAATTTCTACAAAACTCAACATGTTTACTCTTAAGTATTCATTTAAAAGATATTTTTTGTTTTTGTTAGAAGAAAAAAGTAATGGCAGACGAGCCAGTTATACTGACATTTTCTTTAGTAGAAATCTACTGCTCATTGTTATTCTGAGTGTAGATGATGATGATGATATGGTTAAGGCATGCTTCAAGAAGTGATTTCCTGTGCGTAAGATTTTTCTTAGCACCAAGCTTGAGCAGTATCATCTTCTTGTGAGGATCGCAGATGAAGAAAACCCAAGACATGGCGTTCAAATTTGTTACCAGATTCACTCTCCATCGCTTCACATCAATCCCTAAGCAAGTCCTTTCAATCTCATCTCACAAAATCCAATCTTTATCCACAACACCCGACTCTCTGTTCCCGGTTCCTCAGAATCAATCCGACTACAGGAAAAGTATTTCTCTTGCTAATCTCCTGCAAAGGTACGGTTTCCCTCCTTCTCAACTCCCCAGCTTTCTCTCAAAATACCACTTTCTGTTGAATTCAGATTTGAACGAGCTCGAGAGGTCTTTGGCTGTTATTTTATCTTTTAAAATTCCGCAGAAATCGTTCGTTTCACTCATACACAACTGTCCCGGGATTTTAGATTCCCAGTTCTTGCGGAAATGGAAAGAGAGTGTTCCGAAATTTGAGGAATTTGGTCTCTCACCATCTGTTATTACCAGTGTACTTGAACATTGTAGGAGATTCCAGATTGACCCGGATAGGTTTTTCGAGAGAGTGGTTGTTTTAGAAGGTTTAGGGTTTAGTGACAGTACGGTGAGTAGGGTTTTAACAGAGTTTCCTAAGGTGATTACGATGAAGGAGATTGAAATCAACAGGAGAACTGAATTTCTGGTGGGAATTGGAATTAGCAAGGACGTAATTGAATGGGTTTTCAATTGGTTTCCGGGAATTTTAGGATTCAGCGTTGAAGATAAGCTAAAGCCATTGCTTGAGGAGTTTCAGAATTTGGGTTTCAGCAGAGATGAGATTAGGGAAGAAATTCTTAGAGAGCCCAGAATTCTTGGTATGGAATTAGGGGAACTTTCACGGTGCTTTCAACTGTTGAGGAGCTTGAAATGTCGTGAACCTATTAAAGAGAAGATTTTCAATGGAGGAGCATTTAGAGCTGGGTTTGAAGTGAAACTAAGAGTTGATTGCTTGTGCAAACATGGGTTGATCCGTAGAGAAGCCTTTAAGGTTCTGTGGAAAGAACCGAGATTGATCATATATGAGATAGAAGAAATTGAGAAGAAGATTGAGTTTCTCTTGAATAGGATGAGATTTGATATTGGTTGTTTGGTTGAGGTGCCAGAGTATTTGGGTGTCAATTTGGAGAAGCAGATAATTCCTCGGTACAGTGTCATTGAATTTTTAAGCTCCAAAGGTGGACTTGGTTGTGATATAGGATTGAAGGATCTGATAAAGCTGAGCAGGCTTAGATTCTACAATTTATATGTGAAACCGTATCCTGAGTGTGAAAAACTTTTTGGAAGGTTTGCCGGAGATGTTGTAATCCAGAGACAACGGCATCCAGATGGGCTGTGGAAGCTTTTTAAACCACCAAGCTACCCACAATCAAAAGAAGATGTCAAGAATATCAGGTGCTTTGTTGAGTCACTGGTTTAATGAAGAATGACTGGAGACTGGACGGGAGATTTTGTTGGTTCACTTGGATATCAAAATGGACCATATTACATTCTTCGGAAGAGAATGATAGACCATATGTGCAATGAACTGGATGAATGACCATTATCATTGTTGAACAGATGATGAATCACAAGCAGGTGAAATGATGGTGGAAGTTCATGGTTGTTCATGATTTTCTCCTTGTGGAGGAATACCGGGTGGGCATTTGGCACCTGAACTAGCAGTCGGCACTGACAGTATTATCTAAGTCGTGATTGAATGTTGCAGCTCTTCACTGGAATTGAATTAGTTCCTTGCTGATCTGCATCTCCACCAAGATATTCTAAGCCAGGTTTAAGCCTGAGAGTTTTTTAATCCAACTGTAAGGTGCTTCAGGCATTAGATCATACTAGTCGTACCCAATGTAAGCTCCTGAGAAACATATTTATGTTTATGTAATATAGGTTTTGTCTATACAATGAAGCATTACTGAAGTTCCTTTTGCAGATTTGTCAGCTGCTAAGTTGGTAACCTAAGAATTGTGTATCAGGTTTTTTCCATACTAAACCCAGAAATTTTGTGAAATTTATCTGTCCATTCTACTTAGTTTAACTGGAAAATAATAAAAATTGGAGGTTAACGGTTATGACCTCGAATCTGGGAATTCGAGGAATTTTAACTTTTTAATTCAATCAGAGTTTGAGTTGTTGTGCCAACTGGAACAAAGCAATAAAAATGAAAGCTAAGATTTCTTGCATGTAAAAGAAATCATCAATGCCAATTTCTTAAAAAACAAAATCAGACATATTACTTATTATCACATGATAACTGTCTAAAACTAAACTTTAGTCTTTTGTTTTTTGGAAGAACTAAAACTCAGTTTTCGATCCTTCTATTTGTCTCCTCACTAGTGAAGTGTATACACCATCTCTGCTGAGGAGCTCTTCATGAGTACCGCTTTCAACAATCTGGCCATCAGAAATAACTGCAACAGTGTCTGCACTTTTCACAGTGGATAACCTATGAGCAATAACCAGCACAGTCCTTCCCTTCATAAGGGAGTCCATTGCATCCTACATGATACGCAGAGGAAGAACTAATAAATCTTCTGGGCTGGAAATATCAAGTTGTGTTTCAATGAGATCAATAGAGAAATCTGTTCTCACCTGCACTAGGTATTCACTTTCAGCATCCAGAGCACTCGTGGCTTCATCAAGTAAAAGAATCTTTGGATTCATCAGTAATGCTCTTGCAATTGCTACTCTTTGTTTCTGTCCTCCAGAAAGCCTTACCCCACGTTCTCCGACAAAAGTTTGAAATTTTTCTGGAAATTTTGATATAAAGTCATATGCATTTGCCATTTTCTGCATTCCGGCATTAGAAGCACAGGAGGTCAATGTTTACTCTAAAATGATATCTAGTGCATAAGCAAAACTGTGAATCTTACTGCTGCATTTTCTATATCACTGCTGCTGACTTCACCATCACATCCATATGCTATATTCTCTTCTATGGAGCAATTGAAAAGAACTGGCTCTTGGCTCACTATACTGATCTGTACATTAAAGGTGAGAGTTACTGTGCTTTGGAATTTGTGAGCCCCACTAACATCCAAAGTTACAAAATCAAATTGAAGAGTAAATGTAAAGTTGCAATCTGAAGCATGAATTTTGCAGGCATTTTTAAGTTTGAAAGGATATAAGAGTACCTTTCTGTGCAGATGCTCATGTGATACTTCGACCAATGGAACTCCATTTAATAAAATTTTCCCCTTGATTGGATCATAAAATCTTTCAATCAAATTTGCTATTGTGCTCTGCAGTCAACAAAAGAAAAACAGAAGGAAAAAGGGATGAGCCTCATAAGGACTCTGGAATGTCCTCTCATTCACAATTTCTTATTCACTAGTTACTTCTATGAGTTAGAACTAATAGAAGCATAAACTGTTGTAAAAAGATAATTTTACTTTTCCTCCACACTGGGGCCAACAAGAGCAACTTTTGAGCCTGGCTGAAGTTTCAATGTTATTCCCTGAAATTAATTGTGTAACTCCCATTAGGAAAATGACTGAAATTTGGCAATCTGTAAGCACCGAGTAATAAAAGAATAACTTGGTAAACTTACCTTGAGTACCATATGGTTAGGGCGAGATGGATAGGCAAACCAGACATCATCTAATTCCACTTCTCCATCTTGTTCACTAAAATAAAAGAGAACTTCTTATCAGGTTAGACATGAGCTTTATTTTTTGGCTTCATTATGCAGACATGAGCTTTTACTTACGGTTGAAGGGGAAAGAAAGGAACATGAAAGAAAATATACTGTTGAGGTGAACACTCTGGTATGATACGGTAATACATACATTACGGATTTAGGGGAAGTTGGAAACTAGTGGCAGAAACAAAAACGAAAGCGAGGAGCTTGTTAGATTCTCACTAAAACTATATGGTGATAAGCCTGACAGATATATGAACAATTGAAGATCGTGATATTTAGTCAATATGGAGTCCTCTGCTTAGACAGGGTCAAGTTATGAAGCAGAAACTATGTCTAACCAAAAACTATATGATAGCGTCAGTAGTTTGAGATAAATCATAGGTGGTTTATAGTAGGAGCAAGCAACAAGTATGCAGTCAAGGGCAGGTGCTAACAAAGGGAATTTTTGTTAAGAATTAGCATGGGCTCCACTCAATAAACAAGTTGATTCAAATTGGCATTATGTTGGAGCATCATTCAAGCACCTGAGAGCTATTATGGGTAACTAACAGCTCTACCTTGTTAGAAAGATATTTCATAACCAGCTTCATAAGTGGATTGAGGACAAAGCTGCAACCAATGATAAGGTTGCTTAAGCCTATGCTGAATCAGGCTTTCAAGCAAGCTCATTTCCGGAAGCAATCAATTATAGAAATGGCTTGAAGCTAGCACTACTAGCAAGCAAAGTGTGCTAAAAGGAAGCAGTCAGACGAATTCCCAAGAGAAAGGAGGATCTGCCAACTCCTTTTCGAGGAAGAAGAGAAAGAAAGAAGAAGGAAGAAAAACTTCAAATATTAGCTACAGATGTGGAGAGCGCTATTTCTCCGGTCAGGAATATAAAGCCAAAACTGTAAAGACCGTAGAGGAAGTTGTGAACCCGATGAAGTGGAAGTGTTAGGTCCTGCATAAGAAGCAAACATAGAAGAAGAAGATACGAGCACTTTATCCATCCAAGCTGTGGAAGGAATCACAGCTAGTGGAACTTTCAAAATTCA
>NW_019014598.1:1072606-1085472 GCF_000150535.2 Carica papaya
ACATACTTATATATGTATATAATCTCTTTTACCCTGTACGCAAATGTGGATTGATTTTTTATCCCGATATATTTTAAAATTAACATTTAAACCAGAGTGATCCTATGGAACAATAAGAAAGTAACAAGTTGTCGTTTTAATTATTAGTCATTACATCTTAAACAATACTTTGAAAGAAAAGATTTAACAGTCAAAAAAGAAACAATTTGACTTCCTTCCGCCAACTTAACAAGGCAGGTTTCAAAAGAATATCGGACCCAATTTTGCCGAAAATGGGTTTGGGCCACGGGTTTTAAAACGGTGAAGACCGACCCGACCCGTGGGATCATATAATTTGTCCATCTCCTAAAAATTAAAAAATCTCATTAAAAATTATGACATTAATTCATTTGTTAAATTTATTTAAACAATAATTTTTCATCTACTTAAAGTATTTGAAATTCTGTAAAAGTATAAGATTTTGGAGTTACTAAGACTTAATTCTCTCTCTCTCTCTCTCTAAATAGTTATTTAAATTAATTTTATAAAATATTTTCAGATATCATAATTTATTTGAATTTTTATGCAAATTAATTCCTTAATTTATCTCTGGATATTCTTCTTCTTTTTTTTTAAAAAAAAAAATAAATAAATAAATAAAAAGTTAGAAAGGGAAAGAAAGGAGTCTGATTTGCTTAGGGTAGCCTTCAAATTTAGTAAAGATATCAGGGTACTGTCCTAGCTACTAGGGTTTTCTCACTTTCAGACACTCCCATCATTTTTTAGCTCAACAATTTGATTTGCACAATTATTAAAACAATGGTTTATATAAATCTTATGTTTATTATAAGTAATTAAGTACAATCTATCTAACAAGTTGAAAAATTCATGTTTGTCTTTGGGTCACGTAAATTACCATATAATTCTACTTAACTTTCTCAATTTTTTGACCAAACTACATACGCTACTCCCTATATATGTAGGTATATATTCATATGACGACATTGCTTAACATCTTAAGCAATTAGGCCGAGCAGTACAATATGAGGCATTAAATATGATAGATTTTTATTTCTATGTTTTCTGAATTAAGACATTTGATTTGAAAAAAGTGACATATAAATTTTTCACCACGCGGTATTAGTTCTAACATGATGCTCAATTTTATTCAAACCTGTTGTGTGTGTGCGTGTGTATATATTTATAACTCTCTATAACTAAACAACGGGTTACTAATGTCTCTAAAATTTGTTTGAAAAAGATTAATCTCAAACCTAAGCTTCACAAATCTACTAAAATCGTGTTCGATCGACAGAAAAACTCGAATAAAAAAATACGGATTCTCATTAAAAGGATAGTGAAGTGATGTATATATGTATATGTATATGTGTAGAATTATTAGGGTTTAAAGGAAATAATGCTGCATGATGTTCATTTACTTGTACATATATAAGCATCGGTTTCTCACTGCAGTAGTTTTTGCTACTCTCATCTTTAACAGGTTTTCTAAAAAAGATCCTACTTATGAAAATTCTTTTGTTCAAAATCTACAAAGTTATCAATGATATTATAAATCCATCATACTTTGATTGCAGGTAAAAAGATATATAGTTGCATTCTGATATTTCTTTTGTGATTAAAAATCTTTCATAAAATTATTATATAGATTATAAAAAATAAAAAATATATTATTTAGCTCATTAAAATAAGTAATATAACTTATATAAACATTTAAGGAAGTGAAAAAAGTCTCTATCTAAACAGTATGTCTATGTACGTAAGTTATATATATACATATACATTTAGATGTCTATTTCATGTTATATTTGAGTTTTAATTTTAAAAATTCATTATATAATATATAGATTGTAAATAATTAAAAATTAAATTTTATTTTTATATTTAGAAATTTTAAATAAAGAATTATTACATATTATCAAATTTATTTATATTTAAAAATTACAGGGTGTACAGTCTGTAAATTAATTTAAAATTAACTTCTATTTTTGTATCTTAAAATTTAAATAGATGATTAGTATCACATTAATACATAACGGAAAACTGAACTATAATTGCAAGAATTGCCAACAAAATTAGTCCATTTAGTAAAATCTAACATCACTAGGTTTCTTCTGTGTATACTTGGTCAGAGATTCTTATATAAGTGTGTGTGTGTGTGTGTGTGTGTGTGTGTGTATCACACTGAAATTACTTTTGTGTAAAACTTATTTTCTGAGTCACTCTGAAAAACATTGGCAAGTGGACATTGTTGTGAACTTAGAGATCAAGAGAGTTAATTTGATGCAGACAATTATCACACTCCCTCATACATGCTGGATGCAGAGAAGAATTGGAAGTTTCTTCCCATTTTATCGGTGAAATTTCCTGGTGCTCGATATTCTTTTCTTTACCCCCTTTAGGTTGCTGGGGAAGGAATTGTATTATTCTGCAATTGGATGTGGTAATTCTGGGTAGTCATGGAATCAGATTTTGCAGTTTTGGATGTAAGAAGTTTGGCAACACCAATTACCACTGAACTCTTTAAGGTCTCCAACTCTTGAACAAACACAAAAAGCTTTTTCCTACATGCTTCTTCACTGGAGAGAGATGAACAAAATAATTTAACTCATTACAAAATTCATAATTATTGATTCAAAGTACTCTTTAACACTTAAATTTGAATACACAACCTTCTAATTTTGCAACCAAACAGATCTGACATTAAAGAACTCCTCAAAGGGAGGTGTGGAGAAAATAATACTTTTTTATCCTGGATTTCCTGAAGCTAAAGAATCTCCTTCCAGAACCTAACAGACCTGTCAGTCCCACAGGAAATGAAGGAAGCCTCTACTGGAGAATGTTCAATCCAGCGAGGTGCACCAACGTGATTGGAAGGCAATTTTGCTACCTTTTCAGCTGTCAAAGCATCCCAGATCACAATCTGCATCATTCCGACTCAGGTATATCAGTAAAACCCCAAGGTACAAAATTCATATTTCTGTGCTTGAAAAAGGTATAGAGGTTGAACAAACCTCATTGTTTGCCTCATCTATGGATAGAATGAATTCTTCAGTATCATTAAAAACAGCCTGCAGGGAACAGACTGAAGCATTAAAATTTACATTCCATAAATTCAAATGTGGAGTTCCGACTGAAAAATTAAAATGAAGGCTTTAGGACGTGATTTCAAGATCCAGGACAGCAGCATTTTTCCAAATGTTTATGAACAGCTATCATGCTGGCATATTGATATTTCATAACCATTATTACTGGCTTTTTAGTTCCCCCAACTTGTGTACTGATCCCTAATCGGTACAAGGAGAGTACCAAAGCCAAAAAAAAGAACTTTTTACCCACATATTCATCTTTTCACCCATGACCTGTGATTGCAACTTCAAGTAAATTTTTTTTTTTATTGAAACAAAGCTTCAAGTAAAATGATAAAATCTTCTTCTAGCGCTTCAGCATTTAGATAATTAAAGCTTACTTCCTCAACCAAAGGAACACAATTATCCAGTGACATGCATGGCAAACAACATATGACAAAAGACCAAAGTTGTTTTCCAGAGGGCAGTGTTGGTAAGACTCACCAAGATGGGGGGATAGAATTTTGTCTCAAAAAGGATAATAAAAAAAAGGTAAAAAGATGTCCTAGGCATGAATTCTATCGAGAAGAAAAACGTGCATACAGCCATTTACCACACCTGACACTGTAATTGTGAATGTGTTGCTCCAAGATACTGTTTGACCAATCTTCCAGTGCCAATTTCCCAGAGCTTCACGGTGGAATCCTTCCCGCATGAGAGAACAAACCTAGAAAATCATAATTCAGATATATTGCCAAGAAAGGTGGAAGTACTAACCAATTGGGAAAACCAGTTCAAAAGCCAAGACAGACAGTGCTCAAGTTCACATGTGAGGCAGTGATGTGCCGTTCACCGCTAACATCTAATTATCTTATGAAGAATCAGCGTGTTACAGTCATAATTTCATTACTTGCAAACCAAAACTCTGTTGTGTCATTTTTTACCCACAACCAGAAAAATATTATATTTTCGCAATAACATTGGCTGCCTGTGGCTAGATGCTAGGAGACAATAAACCCTCAAGATACAGAAGTTGATGCAGCATGAATTAGGTCAAGATTTCCTAAAATTACATTCGACTTCTTCTCGTGTAGACTTGGTAACAGTCAAGCCTTAAGCTTTAGACTCGTGGTGCATGGAGAGACCTCTCAAGGCGAGATTTAGTATCTTCACTATTGCTAGGAATAAGCTATAATTAATGTTGTTGCAACCAGAAATGGATCCTTACCTCCATTTTGGAACGCTCAGCTTGTGTGGAATCTCAATGACTAGGAGATTGACAACATGTCTTCCCTTTTAGTTTTCCTTGAGACATGCCTTTTTGATCCTGGAGATTGTAATCATCCTGTATGACCTCACTAAGAATGAGGGTGTTCTCTAAGAGATCTCTGAGAGATCCTTTTACCAAAAACCTTCTCTCTCAGAATGAGGTAAGTGAAAAATTCCTCTGGAAGCACATTTGAAAGAGAAACATCCCTCTAAGCGTTATTTGCCTGGGAGGCCGCTTGGGGCAGTATTTTACTTTGGATAACTTAAGGAAGTGGCATAGACTCATTGTTAATGTCGGGCTAATGTGTTTGCAACAGGTGAATTCCTCAATCATCTTCCCCTTCGGTGTTTGGAGGTTAGAAGGTCATCGGATTTATCTTTGTCCTTCCTTAGAACGTCCCTGGTGGTAAGTGATTCTATTGCAGATGAATTATTGACTTGAGATGGCACTGGGATGCACAAGAATCCAGAAGGAAGACCGTCTTCCTTTTTCTAGTGGCTATCATGTGGGCCATTTGAAACGAAAGGAATAAGAGGGTTTTTGATGATGTTATATCTTCTTTTGCTAGCACTAGATATCAGTGGTTCCAGATTTTAAGTATT
This sequence comes from Carica papaya, assembly GCF_000150535.2. The sequence goes on from NW_019014598.1 coordinate 1,077,544, forward strand.
TTGTTTAGTAGTCGGCCTTTACTTTTTGAAGAGGATTTAGAGAACCTCGTCGAAATTTTATTTTATTTTCTGTGTAGTTTTTGGACCTGCATGATGCCCTCTTAATCTCCTGTTGATGTTATTCCTAATTTATTTTCTAAAATAAAATTGGTGGGACTAGTTTTTTTAATCACGAAAAAATGATGCAAAAGGGATTAGGTTAAGATTTTCTAAAAAGACTAGAAAGTAAATGTTTCTTGACTATAAAATTATTGTACCATTTTGGAGTCTATTATTAGAATTTTAGTAATTTTAAGATTTCATTCCTTTTACCATTTAATTTTCTTATTCTTATTAGTATTAACATTTCTTAATTTAATTTCATTTAAAATTTGTTATTTAAGACGCATTGTGAATAATTCTGTAATCTTATTTTTGAGATATGTTAATAAAGAGTTCTTTGAGGATTTTTTCAATTATTTGATGGAATGATGCAATCAAACTCTTAAAATGTGATGCCTTAGAAATCTAGATGTTTGTCTAAGATATACTAGGTGTACCATCTAGGTTTTATTCCTAAATCCCTAAGTTAGCAATTTAACCTTGATGTTTCCAACATCAGAAGTAAAAGGGAGGGGAAGGGGTACCAAAGATAAAGATGGAATAATAACTCGTGACTTAATGAATTACATTAAGTTCAGAAAATATACACTTTTCTTGCTCTACTTAAAAGCATTTACCTAGATGTCTATGCGAGGATCACTAGAAGAATCATTAAACATGTTTCTTAAACTTGATTTCTCGAGTCTCGGGATAAGCTGCAATCATGTATCTGGATCAGCAGAGGCACACATGAAGATGGCAAGTTCTCGACAAACAAACACATATATGCTCATTCATTCATGCATTTATATTCTGCTATTCATACCTCCATTCATTTGTAAAATTTTCATTAATAGCCTCTGCTGTTCTATATGCAGAACTATAGAGCACTTACCCCACCCATCTACGGACATTCATGCATGTATGTATATCCAGTGATTCATACCTTTGATCCTTTGTAAAATTTGCACTAATAGCCTCTGCTGTTCCATGTGCACCAACTATAGAGCGAATGCATTTGGCACTGACACCATCCCATAACCGAATAGCACCATCTTTAGATGCTGTAACATACATGCCACCTGTAGATGAATACCTCACCTATATGCCCAACAAACTGAATTTTATCATATGTAATAGTGGATTTCCTGAATTCAACAAATTAGTTGTTTGCATACTTGATTTATGGCTCCGTTACCAACAATTTCTGGGACATTCGCAGATAGATAACATTTAAAAGTATTCACATCATACAAGTGGGGAATGGGATGATCAGTTCCTGCAAGTTTCATGTTTGACTTTATCAGCCCTCCAAAATAAAAATTATGAATGAAGATGTTGCAAAAAGAGATGAAACATTATATGTAGTGTTTAACAGAATTAATTTTTAACACAAAGAATCACTTCGTATGGGAGGCTAGGAAAAACTGTAGAGTGCTACACATTTCAAGATATTATTTGGCCGTAAACTAAGTTTTTGAGACATCTGATATTACCTCATTGAATTTCAACATAAACTTACAATAAGGTGAACCATAGTTTATATTAGAACATAAGAATTTCATGCATCATTAGAGCCTTAAGACAATAGAAAATTGAAATTCAGCAATCTTCGTATAATCATGCTGTTTTGTCATATTTTGATAATTTATGCCACTAATTGAGGCCCATATATAGACTCAACAAGCTTGTGTATCAAAATCCATTCCCTTTGATTGTCAGAATATACGTGCAATAGGAAAAAAGTAAAACAAAATTAGCTAGTAAAACGTTAATGATTATGGATCAAACGAATAATTGCTTCCAAAAAATCTTCTCTAGTTTGAAAAGCAATAAAAAGAATAAAATAATAGAATATAAAACTGGAATAGAAAACAGCAGAAAACATCTTACATATTTCATCTCCATCATCAATTCCATTTTGGGAGATTATATTAATTTGATTTACTTCAAAAATAGAACCAATTAAATGACTGCTAAGCAGAAAATATCACAAAAAATGTTTAATTCCATCATTATCTCAATGAATTTGATGAAACATAACCTGATGGATTACGTATGACCAAAAGTACAGGCCGCATAAGTAAGCTCCACAATTGTGCAAAAGGAGAGAAAAGAATAAATGCAACTCAAGAAACAGAATTCTATTGAGTTCTGATTATTCACAGATGAAAAAGAATCACCTGCAAGAAGGAAATCTCCAGAGGGATGAAATGATACAGAACGCACGTTATGAGTATCCTGTGCCATTTTAAGTGCAGCATTTATAATCACTATGGCATTAATACTCGAGTGATAAATTCTACTTCAAAGTTTATTAACCACATTGAAAACTAAATAATAAACTAAACCTGAATAACTCTGAATCCTCTCTTTGCAGTAGCCTTGGAAAAATCAAAGAACCTGTATCGAATGAACATTATGAAAAACCAGTAGATCATTCCATTTCAGCAAGCTGAAGGTGGTAATATTGAATGGCTTTATATTTCTTCAATTTATAACGTCAAAAAGCTTTCAAAATAGTGATGAAAACTCAGGTTTTTAGAATATTAGAGGAGGTCATACTTTACTGTGTGATCTTTGGCCCCAGATATCAGAATTGTGTTTTGTGGATGAAAATCCAAATCATTTATTGGCTGCATTTGCATTAGCAAGGCATTAGAAACAGCAGCAGCAAATCCTTTGCATGTCTTATTAACCACCTTTTGGGAGACAAGTGGCATATTCAGATACGAAAACAATTACAAAACCCACTCAGATGATAAACATGTAGAATTTATGCTAAAAAACATTATACAGGATCAAAGAACAAGAAGATGCCTTCGCTTTTGCAGCAAGTCATTTAAGAAATGAATGAAAAAAGGTAAGATTCATTTCTGACATTCAACTTCAACATACATCAGCTCCCTTATAGTGTTTCCTTTGTTCATAATAATGTAAAATAAGAGGCAACTGCTGAGCCATTAATAAGACTATGTCATTGTGGAGATAATGCTGCTAGAAGATGGAGGCCCCAAACACTAAAATACCAACAGCTGGCGATTAAGGAGCACTTACTTGTACATGGTCATAAAATGTCCGTATGACAGGTCGTACAGGACCATCTTTTGCATCTGGGAGCATCATTTGCTTGATTTTAGAAATCTGCAAAAGAAATGGTGATATTGGATTTTCTGCGATCAGTGTTGAAGGCATAAGATAATTATATAATTCAAGGAGTATATACCTCAAAGAGCTTAATTGATGTGTCAGCACTTCCAGTGGCAACAAATCTTCCATCAGGACTGAATCTAGCACATCTGGCAATATTCTAGAAATTTAACCCATTAGTCTATATGAGATGCCCGCAAGGAGAGATCCAAATTCCATCTGCTCATATAACAATAAAACTTATACAAAATCCAAACCTTGTGCTCTGAAAGATGCCATGTCTCATGCTTCGGGAAACTTTTTGATGAGCCTTTCACATCAAGAGCAGCACTGTTTTGACAACAAACTTTTACGATTAATTGTTTCTTTCATTTCCAAGGAACTACAACCATTTACAGCCTGGATACATGACTTCTAGGGCTGTGGCTAATGAGGATAATGAATAACAAACAATGTGAACTTTGCGAACTTTAAAATATGATTAACCCTAGTAATTATGCAAAAAAACGGCCTGCACACCCACATGAAATCAATACTTCTTTGAGCAGCCAAGTGTTTTGAGCATCATGACTCACCAAACATATAATAAGAAGAGAGCATTGATAACTTGCAATTGAAGAAAGAAGAGAAGATCACATAATTTCATGTCTTACAACCCAAATAACAGAGAATACTGATTTAACGACTATCAAACATAGCAATCACTAAACAAACTCGATAAAATTTAAACAACTTATTGGCAAAAATAAAAGAATTGCCTGAAATCAACAGAAGCTGCACGAGGAGCTGGTATAGAACCATATGCTGCAGGTGTCAGTATGCCTGAGTCTAACAATGTGGACGAAGTAACCCCTCTCAGTGTTTCCTCTTTCTCCACTGCAAGACCCTGTTTTCACCTCAGAACCAATAACTTTTCTTTTTTTCTCTTGTTCAACATATAAATGCTTCAACATACATTTTGCATACAATAAAATGTGGATATACACAAATACGTTGATGGAGTGTATATGTGGTGTGTGAGTGTGAGCGAGTAACAAGAATAGGTGAGTCACTGGAAGTAGATAGGAACCTTGGCAACAAGCTCAAGAAGCTTATTTGGAGGGGCTTCAACATTCAGTGGTGTCATCGTGGAAGAAGCAACAGCATTTGCAGCCTAAAAGGTTCATTTGAAGCAACATCAATAGGCGCCAAGAAACTACAGAAGGAAAATAAAAGAATAAGTTCTGGTCTTGTGAATATACTACTATGAATTTGAGCTTCTAAAAAAACTCATTCAACTCTATTATTTTATATGGTATTGGAGCTAAAAGTCTACTATTTTGAATCCGGATGTTTGTTCCATTTTTGTTAATTGATATTAGCACTTGATATACGCGTTCAGCTTAGCAGATCCGCAGGTTAAGAAAATTTTACATATATAAACAACCGATTCTCATTCTCTATTGGTTTAAGTTTTGGACATTTCAACTTTATTAGTTGACAGCTGTTTTCTTTTGGCTGAAGAAAGGGAAGGGCAAGGACTACCTTAGCTACACTTCACGATTCACGGGTGTATTCATTTGCGAATTCCTCTTGTGTGAAATATTTAATTACCCTCATAATTGTTTCTCTTAACTTGAGCCGGTAACCACACTCGTAATGAAAACCCGACTGTTCAAACAATGATCAAGAAAGCATACCAAAATACCCCACAGAAGGAACATTTACTACTACCCAAAAATCTCAGTTAAAACCCCGGTTATTATTTCATAAAACTTAACACTCAATATGGGTATCATATGCCCACTTCAACGGCTACCCTAGTTGGTAAAATTCTTTATACAAACGAAAACAGCAAGAGAAAAAAAAATCCGTGACAAGTCAAAAGACCGGTCGTTCACCTTCTCATGAATTAAACTAAAGAAGGTTTTCCTTTTAATTTCTTGTTTTGTTCTAATTGAAACTCAAAGAAAGGTAACCGAACTGATCCAAAATGTCTGCATTTCTGATTTCCAATTCAAACAATGCCACATTTCTTCTTGCATGAATATCTAAGCATATATATAAGGGGAATATACGAGTAACGCACAGGTAGTAGTAGACAGAAATAGCTTGCCTGAGTGAGGTTGTTGTCGCGAAGGTGAGCAACGATGAGGGAATTGAGGTGCCTGAATAGTTTCCCATCCTGCAATATCTGCTCCAAGCTACTGGATTCCATTCTCCACGGCCCTCTTGAACCCGAGAATTACACCTCTTTTACCTCCTAAACAAACACTCAAACACTCTCTCGCTATCTCAGAAGAAGAAGAAGAAGAAGCAGGGCTGAAATACGAGTGATTGTAAGCGAATACTCCAGGTATAATTAGACCCGACGGCCGGCGGCATTTCTCTGGCGGCTCAAATCTTTTTGGTTGCTTAAAAATGGGAAGCCTTCAAAATTGGGACCAATGCTTTGGGCTTCAGTTTGGGCTGTTGATTGATCCGATCCATATTAGAGAAACAAAATTATTGAAATAAAAGACGATGCCCCACGTACATACATATATATATATATATGTGTGTGTAGAAAATGGATGTGTATGTACATATTAATTTCATTCCAAAAATATCCTTATTTATATATGGTATTTACCCATATATCCCTTTTTAAGGTAATGTAAATATGTCTATATAGGTTGAAATAAAAGTTTGCCAGACCTTTTAAAAGTAATGTGCTGTAAAAGGAGAATTATCATCCATGGCAAGGGATGGACAGTTCCAAAGTGCTTGGAAAATATGGTGAGCTTCATCTCCATATAACTTTTAGGATTATCCCCAAGCATATACATACATAAATTCTAATTCTAAGGATTTTGATCAATATATAGTAAGTGATTTTTTGAAAAATTTAATAAGTCTATTTTTGAAATAAAATTTATATTTTGCATGACTTTGTTTGATTAATTTTTAATTTATTTGAAATAATTTAATTAATTAGTCTATATTAGATATTCGCAGAGAAATGCTAAATTTATATGTTCATATAACACCAGAACTTGTACAAAAATTCATATTTTGTATTCCGAAATATGTTACTTCTCATGTTTTGAGAAACTCTTCGATGAACCTTTTATTTCAAGAGCACTATTGTTTTCATAACTAACTTTACAATTAAGTGGTTCTTGACGTTCCAAAAGAACTACAAAGTTTACAGCATATGTTCATTAATAGCGCCAAAAAAAATATAGAAGGAAAATAAAAAATAAGTTATGGTTATTTAATTTAACTTTTTTATATTTATTTATAAATTACAAATAATATATTAAGTAAATAATTGAAAAGATAATATTTAGTAAATATTAAAATTTTATATTTTAATAATTAAATTATAACATAATCTCATTGACATATAAGAAAGAAAGGTATTTCAAGTATAATTTGTTAAAATATTATTATAATTTTTCTTTTTTTTTTCTAGTATCCTCTACAATTATTTTAATTTTTATTTTTATTATTTTTTTAAATTCCAATAAAATGAGCAAATATTTGAGAATTATACTAGATGGAAGCGAACTAGATCAAATTGAGTAATACTTGAGGATAGAGGCCAAACTGAAAATTATATAACTTTAATTATCATTTAGAGTAGACCAATATTTAAAATCAAATCAATTGAATAGAATAACATTTAAAGATAGGATATTAATTAAAAATTAAACTATTTCACTTTTGATTCGGTTGGATGATATCAATATTTTTTTGTCTAATTTATTTTAGACTGAAACGAATCGATATTTTATTTTACTTTATTAATTAAAAATTTAATAAAAACTAAAATTTAAACTAAAAAAAAAACTCTTTATCATTTTAATTTTGACACATTTTCATTTTGATCATTAAAAAAAATTGAGTAGAATATATCATTCTTGATTATACAAATTCAATTATTAATTACACAAATAATACAATTTTATTTACATCTATTTTAATTTCAGTAGTTTTTTAATTATCTAACATATTTAGTTAAACAAAAAAATCTTCTCGTATTATTTTTAATTGAATAAATTTATCCCATTTAATTAGTATAATTTTCAATTTATATAATTGTAATATTGTTAAGTATACTGTATGAATTAAAATAAAAGTATTTTGTTAGAAGTTAATAAAATTTTTTGAATCCAGTAATTTTTAGTTACAATAAAATTTTAAATTAAAAAGTTAGTAGTATGACATCATTTTAATTATACAGTACTATAATCATGACATTATAAATTTAATTAAATAAGTTATAATCATAGTAAAAAAAAATTTACTTGGATAATTTTTATTGTAGTATAAATTTAACCTTTAATTTTGATATAATTTTCAACTAGGATTTAAATTTAAAGTGAAATTAGAGTAATATAATAGTGATACATCAATTAATTTAGTAAAGTCTTAATTAAACATTTAATTAAAAATAAAAAATAATGAAACTTATTTAAGGTTAATTAAAATATTACTATGTAAAAATAAGTAGTAATTGAAAAATATTGATATAATGTGATTTATTTAAATTAATAAATTAATCTATTAAACTAATTGCTTTAATAATAAAAATAATGTGTTTCATACATGAATATATTGTATTAATCATTAAATTAATTTACTATAAAGTGAATTTTTTTTTGTATTTATTTATAAATTGCAAAATAATATATTTATCCAAAATCCAAAAAAATAATATTTAGTAAATGTTAT
>NW_019014599.1:12225-25030 GCF_000150535.2 Carica papaya
ACCAAACAGGTAATGAGACCATATCTTTAGAGCAAAGATAATGGCCACCAACTCCAAGTCGTAGGTAGGGCAATTTCACTCATGGGGTTTCAATTGTCGCGACCCATAAGCAACCACTCTACAATGTTGCATCAAGACAAACCCCAAGCCAATATGAGATGCATCGTAGTAGTCCTGAATCTTCCCATATTGTCATGTAGGATCAACATAGGAGTACAAGTAAGACAAGACTTCAATTCCATGAAGTTCTCATTGCACTCATAATTTCATAAATAGTATGCCCTTTCTGGTGAGTTGGGTCAATGGAGCAGCAATCTTAACAAATCCGTTGATGAATTGTTGGTAGTAACGTACCTCAACCACATTAGTGGGTAGATTCTAGTTGACTACTGTTTTAACCTTGGACAAATACACAAAAACTCCTTCACTCAAAATTACATGACTGAGAAAAGAAACTTGATCCAAACAGAAGGAGCATTTACTAAATTTAGCATACAGTTGGTTTCGATAAAGGGTCTCCAATACTTCAATCAAGTGTACTACATGTTCTCCTGGGCTTTTGGAGTACACTAAGATGTCATCAATAAATATGATGACGTACTGATCTAGTGTGTCCCGAAAAAATTTATTCATGAGGTCCATGGAGACTGCAGGAGCATTGTTTAACTCGAACGATATTATCCTGAACTCATACAAACCGTACCTGCATCAAAAAATAGTTTTCAAAATATCTTCTTCTTTAACTCTCAACTTGTGGTATCCCATCCTGATGTCAATTTTAGAAAAGATTGCAGCTTCTTACATGATCAAAGAGGTCTTCGATCTGAGTAAACGGGTATTTGCTTTTACTATCCACTCCGGTTGAGTTCTTAGTAATCTACATAGAGTCTTAAAGACCATCCTTTTTTTTTCATGAATAATATAGGAATGCCCCAATCAGAATGGCTAGGGCAGATAAAATTTTGGGTATTAAGTTAGAAAGCTGATTTTCTAGCTCTACAAGCTCAGCATGACTCATACGATAGGCGTGCTTCGAGATTGGCTGGGTTTCGAGCAGTAATTCAATTAGGAACTCTATTTCTTGTAGGGGAAGTAGACTAGGAAGTTCGATGGGAAAGACTTCTAAAAAGTTACAAACAATCAGTATGGAACACATAGCAGAACCAACAACCATATTCCTGTTTATTCAATTATTAGGAAAAATAATAATAATAAAATTTATTTCTTTTTCGTGGATCGTAAAGTTACAATTTTATTTTCACAATCGATTATTGCTCTATACTTTTCTAACCAGTCAATTCCTAATATCACATAAAATCCTAAAAAATCTAACAATATTAGATTCATAAATACTTCTATCTTTGAAGCTTTTATCTTACAATCTTTATATACACAATGAGCTTTTAATAATCCCTTAAAGGGGGTTTTTACTATTAACATTTCCGCTAAAGGTTTTGGCCTAAAATCAAAATTACAAGCAAATGCACAGGAAATAAAAGAGTGAGTATCACCTGTATCGATCAAGGCCTTCGTAGAAGTATCATGAATAGAAAAGATACCTTGGATAAGAACAATAGTAGGGAGAGCACCAAGTTCATCTAGGTGGTACACACGACCTTGGGCTATAGGCCTTGCCATGTCTTTCGGTCATTGGGGCAACTCTTTTATAAGATGTCGGGTGCTTTCACACCAATAACGGGCGTGATTGATACCCCAACAGGGCAGGTCACCATGCAAGCAACCACAATGCTGACAAGGTCAGGTAGGCTGTCGGTGGAGGCAGGGAAAGGGAAGGGCAACTTTAGTTCGTTTATCAGGGTGGCTACTTACTAGGTCAGGTAATCTCTTTTTAAGTTATTGAGGTTGTTGTTGGGTACGGACTCAAGCAATGCATTGGTCTTTAGCCAAGATAAGGTCTTCGGCCAACTAGGCATGTTCAAGCACCTCCGCAGACGAGCTGAGTGTCAACATCACGACCCAGTAATAGATGTCGACACAAAGGCCCTTTAGAAACTTCCTAGCTTTTTGACTTTCAGGGGTAACCATTAGAGGGGCGGATCTAGACAGATGGATAAAACGGGCTGCATATTGGGCAACTGTTAGATTTTCTTAGTGAAGATCCTAAAATTCCTCCTCCTTCTTTTCTTGGACATAGGCAGGAAATGAGTTATCAAAGAATGCATCCATGAAAACTTCCCAAGTCGTAGGGATAGGTAGGACTTCCTTCTAAAGTTGTCACTAGTGTTCAGCTTCATCGTTGAGCATAAAAGCTACTAAGGGAACCTTTTGTTCCTCAGTCAGGTCTAAGACAGAGAAAAGCTTCTCTATCTATAGGATATAGGCTTTAGTTACTAAAGGGTTAAGGCCACCTTCAAAATATGGTGGGTTAAGCTTCCTAAACTCTACTATGTTGTGGGAAATAGACATCTCAGATGTTCGGTATTCTAGGGCAGGAGTTGGACAAGGGTTGGCTTGATTTTGTCCTATGGCTGTAATCAATCCTTGGATGGTTCAGAAAGTTCCACAACTTCAGCCCTTGTTGAGTGATCCAGGGTTTCAGATCGCTTAGTACACTTTACGGATGGCCTTTTTTGTGTCATTCCTACAAAAAAAAAGGAAGACATGAGTTGGTGGTATAATTTTTGAAAAGAGGACTTATCTTTCCTAGGTACTCCAACGGTATTTCTACCTAAGGCCTTAGGGTAAGGGATTTGATCCACGTAATTCTACTCTGATACCATATGTGACATCTCAAATGCTAATTAAGGCAAATGGATGTCAGATATAGAAAAAGGATTATGAGTGCATGATAAAATTTTATGCAGTGGAACAAATTAATACAAATCCCTTACAAATATATATGAGTTTCAATTAGATACATAAAACTGATGCCAGAAGTGGCTAGAAAATACAAAGTCAAAATACAAAAGAGGGCCACTTCTTTCACTATGTTATTGGACTCATAAGAGTGCGGGAATGATCATGCACTCAAGTTTTATGGATCCATGGGATCCTCATAAACTTTAATTGGTAAGTAAGCTTGTAGTTCACACTTTTTCTTCCTCATATGGAGGGGGCATGGAAAGAGTAAGTTCCATATGCTCAGTAAGGAAAACCGTATTTAAATAACATCGTAAGATTTTATGTGACATCCCAAGTGCTAGTTAAGGCAAATAGGTGTCAGATATAGAAACAAAAAAATGAGTGCATGATAAAGTTTTATGCAGCAAAAGAAATTAATACAAATCCCCTAAAAATACACATGAGTTCCAATTACATACATATAACTGAGGCAAGAAGTGGCTACAAATTGCAAAATCAAAACACAAAAGAAGACCACTTCTTTCACTATGCTATTGAACACATCAGAGTGCAGGAACAATCATATACTCAAGTTTTATGGATCCACGGGATCCTCATATACTTCGAGGGGTAGGTCAGCCTGCGATTCCTCATTTTCTTCCTAATTTGGGGGGCCCGTAAAAGAGTGAGTTTCATATACTCAGTAAAAAAAATAGTATTTAAATAACATCGTAAGGTTTTAAAGGTGAATTATTTTAATAAAAAATACTTACCATTTGGCTACTTCATAGACCTATCTTACATTATGAAAATAATTTATTTATTAAAAAATAGTACACGTGAACATAATCAAAATAGACACACATTAAACCAAATAATAGAGAAAATTAAATAAATCATGAAATGCTTAGATTTTCGTGTCATGTTTCACGAAGTCGTTACAACTTCCATCTCTAAAGGAAGATATAGATTTCTAACTACCCACGTGCAATAACTAGATCAGATACAGATAACGGCAATTTGCTTAGGCACAATTTTGGCTTGCCAAACCATGGTACGATCTACGACCAAGGCTGTACCAACTATAGTGGTCCTATCATATATCTACAGTCAGGACAGTACTTAGACAAAGGTGACCCCTAACAGATGTTCACGGCACCACTCTCGTACACTGTCATTCACAGGGAGCAATTTTCTTACATCTTTCCAAACCAGATGGGGCTAGGGGAACAGATATCCCTCAGAGATAAAATGTCTAATGAGATACTTGATGCATTATGCATGTTAAAATAGATTCATACTTTGGACCATTCATGCTTCATTCACTTTTTTTTCTTTTTTTTTTCCCAGGTAATAATACCAAGTACATATTAATTTTATTACATGCAAAACATCAAGTGTCTATAAATCATATAGTATGCTTGAAAACAAGAAAAATTCAACTTATAAGACCTACAAACACACAAGCATGCAAAATAGGCAAAATCATAATTATTGTAATTTAATAATTTTTCTTTATGTAAAAATACTCCTTAAGACATTGAAAGAAATACTAAATTTCTTACTGAAATGTTGATATTTCCTCCCTCATCGTTCTTTTTTTATTTCCCTCCTTTCTTTAAATCACTCTATCTCTCTCTCTCTAGGTCTCAAAAAATGGAAGAATGGAAGTGTGGGGAAGAGTGGGAAGGGAAGACCTATTTATAGAAATTTGTAACCATTGTATTCGCGCCATGTGACAAAATTAGATGAAGAGAGAGAGGAAAAGATGCTCAACATGAAAAACGAGGGAAGAAGGCCTCCTTCGCCGACGATGGTGCACTGCTCGAAGTGGCAGTTACCTGCCCGATGTATTGCAGGCTAGCTTGTAAGCGCAAAGGCCACTTGTCGTGCGCACAAGCCCCAAGCGCACAAGGGTCTACCCGCATGCGACAAGATGCACACAGGGGCCTATCCTGCACCGCGCGGGTGGATGGGACGTGCGCGTATGCACAGTGTGCAGGCATCTCATGTAGCTTCTCCACAGGATTTTGCCCACGAGATTTTTTTTTGTTTCACCATTTTTTCCGAAATTTCCAATTTTTTTAAAAATAAATAAATAAATGAAATTACATTAAAATTAAATAAACTAATATAAATAAAATTAAAATAATAAAAAAAAGTAAGATTCATGTTTTACGATAAATAATATGTTGAGTAAATTAAATGAGTTCCATGTGGCCTAAAGACCCGAATAAATAGGAGTTTCTAAATTAATTAAGCACAGCAATAGGCGGGGTGCTACATTTTAAAAGTGAATTATTCTAACATAAATACTTACCATTTGGCTACTTTGTAGACCTATCTTACATCATGAAAATAATATATTTATTATATAAAACACCACGTTAATAAAAGCAAAACAAATACATATCATACAAGCTAATTAGAGAAAATAAAATAAATCATGAAGTGCTCAGATTTTTATGTCATGCTTTACGAAATTGTTACAACTTTCATCTCTGAAGGCATATATAGATTTTCAATTGCCCATGTGGAATGACTATATCAGATATAGATGACAGCAATTTGCTTAAGCATATTTTCGGCTTGTCAAATCATGGTACGATCTATGACCATGGTCTTATTGACCATAGTGGTCCTATCAGATATCCTATAGTCACGACTGTACTTAGTCAAAGGTGACCCCTAATAATATTTGCGTCACCACTCTCATTAGAGGGTATGCCGTCATTCACAAAGAGCGATTCTCTTATATCTTTTCAGAACAGATGGGGGAGGAGGAAATAGATACCCCAAATGGGGTTAGGAGAACAGATACCCTTCAGAGATAAAAAGCCTAACGAGACACTTGATGTATTATGCATGTCAATACACATACATACTTCTGACCATTCATTCTTTATAATATATTTCTCTTTTTTTTTTTCTTTTTTTTTTCCCAGGTAATAATGTAATGCCAACTTCATATTATTTTTATTACATGCAAATAATCAAAAGTCTATAAATCACATAGCATGCTCGAAATCAAGAACAATTCAACTTTTTAGACCTACAAACACAAAAGTATGCAAAAACAGGCAAAATAACAATTATCATATTTAATAATTTTTTTTTTATCTAAAAATACCCTTGAGACATTTAAAGAATAGTAAATTCTTTACAGAAATCTTGATAATTTCTTCTACACTGTTCTTCATTTCTTTCTCTCATTCTCTCTCTCAATCTTGAAAAATGAAATAATAGAATTGTGTGGAAGAATGGGAAGGAAAGACCCTATTTATAAAAATTAAGAACCATCAGATTCGTGGCAAGTGGTAAAATCCGGTGAAGAAAGAGACGAAAAATATGTTTGGCACAAAAAATGAGGGAGGAAAGTCTCATATGCCAGCGGCGCACTGCCCAAGGTGACAGTGGCCTGCCTGACGTGCTGCTGGCTATCCTGCAAGTGCACAGCCCTGCCTACCATGCGCGCAGGGCCTAGGGGTGCTGGGTGTCGCGCACACAGGCCTACTTTATGCAAGCATTAGGTGTATAGGGGTCTATCCGCGCAGACGGCGTGCACACAGTGTGCGGTGCCTATTCGTGCGTGAGGTGACGCCTGGACGGCCAGTCTGTGCATGACAGGACGCACGTAGGGTCTGACCTCGCGCCATGTGTGCAAATGGGACTATGCACTATGCACATGTCTCATGCCTGCTATTCACGCAGGTGTACGCACAGTGCACAGGTGCCCACATAGGCAGCTCCCCTTCCCCATCGGATTTTTCTGCGGGATTTTTCCCATTTCATCATTTTTCTTAAATTAAAATTAAATAAAATCAAAATAATTAAAAATTGGCAAAACTTACAAATTACGATAATAATTTACAAAGTAAATTAAATGAGTTCAATGCGGCCTAAAGGTTCAAATAAATAGGATTTTTCAAATTAATTAAGCACAGCGATGGGTGGGGTATTACTGTTCCTCTCACGTCTTTTCATACTAGATGGGGTAGAAACAGAACCTCAAAGAGATTAAAAAACCTAACAGATCATATTTACTTAAATACTATGCATGTAATTGTCAATATTCACTTCATCTATTTGTCAAATAACATAATGCTTCTTGTATCATCTCTTATCATGCCATCGTATTCATTTTATTTACTTACAAATGTCAGTACGATATAAAACATGCCTTATCATAGAATATGTGCGTAAATATACTAAAGCTATAGGAAAACATGTAACAAGCCATCTATACTCATGCAATATTTCATTTATTAGTCTAAAAATACTCCTTAAAATGTACAAATAAATACAAAGTTTCCTTACAAAAAGCTTACTTATAGAAAAAGTGGACCATTGGATCTTCGCTAAGTGGCATAAATCCATGAGGAGAGAGGGAGGGACAAGTAGACTAATGCGATGCAAAGACTAATGGACGTGACTGATGGATGACTGATGAGATGACAATGATGCGACGACAGCACAAAAATCGAATGAATGCTAGCTAAGGGATAGAGCATGCCTCCAAAACATTGGTGGGGCAGGCCTCTATGAACTCTAAATCATAAGCCTTAATAAGCTTTAAGCCCTAATAAGCCATAATCCTAAGCCCAAATACCCTCCCCTAATAAGCTCAAAGCCTTAAGTCCTCATAAATTCTAAGTCATAACCTCTAATTCCTAATTCCTAAGCTCTGATAAGTCCTAAGCCCTAAGTTGTAAGAAGCATTAAGCCATAAAGAGCCCCAACCCTAATAAGCCCTAGCTTTAATAAGTCTTAAATGTTAAGCCCTAAACCCTAATAAGTCAGTCATAAGTCCTAAGTCCTAAGCCCTAATGTAATGATTCAGATTTTCTCTAGACAATATTTCCATGTTTTGTATGGCTATTTAAACATGTATATCTATGTAGAGATGTGTAACAAGGTTATAAACTAAGTTTCAATTCAAATGAAGCAAAGATGGTGAAATTAGGGTAAAAGGAAACCCTCAAAAAGGGAAGTTTCTCTCAAGGAGGAAACTGAGTTCTCGAGGCTGAAGAATGCTTCACAGAACTAGAACAACATTATAAAAAGTAAGAAGACACTTTGGGAATATGAGAGAGTAGTTGGATTAATAATCAGGAAAGAAATCTCCCATATGAGGGAGGAAATCACCCGAGAAGCCCAAACTAACCCTTTGGGCTTGACTTGTGTCCCGAGACAAACATACATGAAATTTGTAGCTCCAATTTGGCTGAGAAATAGCAAATACATTAAGAGATAAATATGTAGAAAAAAAATTGTCCATAGAAGAAATGTTGGGAGAAATGAGGCAAAACCTGATAGGCATTCACATGGAAGACAATTTTGACCTTTAGGGATTATTTGGGCCATAAGTTGGCCAAATATACTCGAATGAAGCCCAAACCAAAACCATGTGATAGCTTCCTACTTGAGGAACACGCAAAGCATAAGTTTGCCTAAAATTATTAAGAATTGAAAATGTGTTGGAGTTTTGAAGTAAGGATATGGGTATGGGCCTAACTTTGCTTGCAGTTTAGACCTTTTGGGCCTTAAATGAATTATAGATCGGCCATTGTTCTCATTTGGAGAAAATATTTAGTCCATAAGTAGGCGAAACCATGACGAGCAAGTTAAGGTAAAATGAGCCAAAATATCATAAGAATAAAGGGAGTTATGGCTACTTGAAGTGAAGGCATGTGAATGGCGTGCAGTTTTGGGCCTTAATGGATTAGGTGGGCCTAAAGTGGCCCAAATTAGCTGAGATCAAGCCTAAAATTTGGATGGAAACACCTTAAAGGAGGATAAAGTGGTGGGAGGCGTTTGGATAAATCTAGAAGCTACAAGGTAGATTAAAGTGGCAAACATTCCACATTGATTAAGAAGTTTAAAGTTACAAAGGTCCCACATCGGTTAGGAAGTTAATGTGGTGAATTACATGTCCCACAATAGATAGGCAACCCAAACCTTGGCTCCCCTCTCCTATAAATAGGAGATGGGGGAAAGGGGAGAGAAGCATAGTGAGGAAGAGAAGAGAAGAGGAAGCTCTCAACGGTAACCCTTAAGCTTGAGGTAAAAATATCTCTCTCAATTTAATTCAATTTTCCATGAAATTTTGAAGATAGTTTTCTTAGTAATGTGAGGGATATTTTTTATGTTAAATATTGCTTAAAATTATCCCAAAATTTTGGCAAAATTTTGGGTAAAAAGGCTCAAAAACTAAGCCAAAACTCTGTCTGAATTTAGATAACTTGCAAAATAAGGTAAGACATTTCAAGCTCATTTTCTTTGATATAAGTTTACCATATTGTAAGGGTATTTTTAAGTTAAAAATTGAGGGGAGAATGTTAAAATTTTGGTAGAAAATTGAGAAAAACCATGGGGAGACTCTACCCATTTGAATTTAGGAAATTAAAGTCTTTCTAAGGGGAGACTCTGCCTGAAGAAATAAAGAAATTTAAAGATTTTATAAGAGGAGGCTCTACTCAAGTCAAGGTTTACTTAGGACCTAAGGTAAGTAGATATTGTGATCGCATAGTATACATAGTTTTTAAGTATTTTCATTATTGTTTTATACGAACTTTCATATATAAAGTACAAATAATTTGGGAAAGTGCTATAATGTTTTAAGTATTATTTTTCCCATGTGTTTTGCAAAGTGATTTCAATAAGTGTACATCACTCGTTATTGAGGCGAGTTATTCCGAAAGCACCTGCATGATGTTAGGCTTCAGTTTGCCGCTACATAACTGTTCTGTTTTCAGATTTAATGGCAAAGTTATTAGTTTGAATCCAAGCATAATCATTCTATTTTCGAGTGCATGGGGATGTGTTAAGTGTTAACTGTGCGCCTACACACACACGACAGTAGGAAGATGTGGAAGACCCTCTATAACGATGATGTAGTATAACTCATTATACAATGCAGCCAACTGAATGTGATTTTATGATTAAGTTATCTATTTTTTTATAAATGTATAAGATAAATGTTTTATTGTTTGTGAAAGTTATATCATGATATCTACTTATTGAGATAGTGTATCTCACTCCTTCATTATTTTTCAGATACAGAGGATTTCATTACAAAATAGTAAGTGATACGGAAGAGAAGTTGAAAACTTAGACATTGAGATTAGGTTACTGGTTTGTACTTTTCTATTATAAGAAAAGAAAAATTTTAGAAACTCGTGAATATGTATCCTATGTATATGTTCCAAGGGATGTAACACTTATGTGCACTCTTTATATTAATTAAATTTTTTATTTAATTAGATGTAAAGTGAAGTATGCTCCGAACATGCCCTATAAGAGAGGGGTGGCCATGAGAAGTGGTATTAGAGCCAGGTTCTAGAACATATCCCTTAAGTATGAGGCTTAGGGTGATATAGAACCTAAAGTAGCGTAGTTGAACTTAGAATGAGTGTAGTAAAACAACATAGGAACTCTTTCTTGACCTTAAAGTGTTCAAATGAAGGAATATTAAGGCCAGGGAGAGAACCTACGTATGACGATGCAAAAGACAAAACCAAACAAAATCTTGAAAGACTCACACATCTAGTGAAATGCTTAGACAAGATATCTTAAGGATCAAAGGAATAATGAAGCTAGGAAAAATGTTCTATGTGGAGGTGAAGAAAAGTTCTTTCAAACCCTTAGGTTTAATTAACTATTCTCACCAAAGAAGTTACTAAGCGAGACAAGTGCATATTCTTTTATGGTGAGACTTGGAATAAAACATCATAAATTAAGAGATAAAAGATTGAGTGAACATCCTATTGATAGTATTGAGGTCAGACATTAAGATGATTTAGAAGAATGAATGTTAGGATTTTTAGAACATCAGAAACATGAATGTTATTTGGAAGATCTAAACCATTATGGTGATTTAAAGACAAGCTCTATCAGGAAAGAAATTATTGAGACTAGGTTATTAATCTATGAAGGACTAGTTCAAATACAGGACGATACAACATCACTTTAAGATTGACCTCCCAGTCAAGTAAGGAATAAATTAAGAACCCAAGAAGAGGTATGTTATCACGCATTTGAGGATTATAAGTAAACCATATTTCTATTATAGCTTCCTTAATAAAGTGAAATGATACCTTTGAACCTTCGAGATAAGAATAGACAAATACTATTGGAAGACATGACCAAACCTGTTAGGCCCTAACCCAACAAGAAAGAAGGATATGCCAATATAGAATTGAGTTGAATAAGATAGCACCCTTAAAACTAGTAGAAGAAATTTTTACAAATCCTTCTCAATAAGATAAAACCTTGGCAACATGTATAGATAGTAATAAGATAATTGTTAAGTGCACTTGCCCTGCCATGGAAATATATATAATTTAGAAGATGTTTCAGAACTCTTCTAAAAATGTTTGTGAAATAAAGGATACAATAAGAAGAAAGGATCCAAAGAGCCCAAAGTCATAAGAAAAAGACCTACAATGAACAAAACTATGACAAAACAGAGTCAAGCAAGGTATGACATCATTTTAAAGCTAAACAAGGATGATGAGTGGATTATATTGTCTCCAGTTGAGCAAGACTAGAAAAGGCTTAAAAGCAAAGAAAAACCCTAGTGGAGGTCCTTAAAATACCAGAAAACTCTACGAAAGGACATTTATCAAAGTTCACTTGAGAACAATAACTAGTAGTTGGATAATTATCACGACTAGTTTCCTATGTCTAAGTTGAAGCAGATGATTAGACACTACTCAAGGTCCTATTTAACTTGGACTTAAATGTCTCTTAAATATACTAAGTGGATACAAGCAAGTGAACAAGGTAAGATAAGGGAGATCACATTGGAAACAAAACATTGACTAGTTGTGCCCTCTAAGATTGATCATTTAAAATCTTTGAGAATTCATAATACTTAACCTTAGAGATATTGAATCAATTATCAAGTGTAACTGATCTTAACAAGACCTTTGGTGGACCACATTATTGAAAGATCCTCATAAGCCCCAAGAATTCCATACTTAGATACTTTAAAAGTACCTGATCAATGCTGAGATTTTGGGAGTCATCTATATTGGATAAACTTGAGGTTAATGGTACACAATGGTACCAAGTGCAAACCAATTCTTGATAAATCCACCTTTATTTTTGGAAGTTAGAAAAGTGATGATCCACTTTGGAAGTGTGAGTATGAGAATGAGATTTTAAGAGAAACTAAGAAATCATGATGAAATATTAAGAGACTTGGATGGAGCAAATAGGCCTAGGTAAGTTGAGGATCCATATGACTTAACTAAAAAAAATAAGTTCCTTGGATATCAAGTCATTGAGGAAGGAGAAAAGATATTGATTCAACAGAATACCGAACCATTTTCTATAAGATGTGAAGTAAGAAGTACCCTCATGGTAAGTTGAATTAAGAGACTCTTGGTAAGTCAAATTTGGAGGACTAAATTTCTTTTTAAGAGGGGGAGGATGTGATGTGACCCTAGAAGTGTGTTTCAGTTTACTCGGGAAGCAACCATTAGATTTTGCACCAATTGAAAAACAAGGCACGAGAGAAGCCTGGACCAAGGAAAGGGAGTCAAGATTCAACGATAAGACCCAATCCCATGAAGCCCAAGGATCTAGTTCGTGTAAGCTTAGATCGGGTAAGACGGATCATCGATGCCATAAAGACCAAGAAGCTTTATGGGCCTTCGAGACAATTGGCCCAAGAAAGCATCAATGACGGTGAGTTGTGGGCTATTAGATTGATCTTAGAAGATGAAGCTAGCATGTCCAAGACAATTCACGGAGGGAAGGTACTCGCGGGTGGGCAACCCGTGTCACTCGGTCGGCCACCCAAATTGCTAGGCCCAACCCATGGCCTAGCAAGTCGCGCAACCGAGAAGAATGTGCGGCCCATGCCGCACGCCCCTGTAGGTGGGCTAACTGAGGCCCATCGGGAAGACCTAAAGACTGGCCCTCATCCTAATGCCTGATCTAGCAGAACTACACCCAAAGGAGAAGAAATCAGGCTGATTGCCTGCCCCAATAAATT
>NW_019014599.1:167969-184668 GCF_000150535.2 Carica papaya
TTTTATTGTGCTTTTGTTCTGATATAAAATTCAGTGACTAATTCTTACTAGTTACTTAACACGCAAGTAGAAGCACACCATTCTTTCTTCTGTGCTTGTTCCTAAGTTTCAATAGAAATCATATTCCTTTAGAGTTCTTTGTTATGCCATAAAGACTAACATGCAAACCCCAATCTAAGTGATTTTGATTCTGAATGCTCAACTTGACAGAAGAAGTTATAGATTGAGAGACTGTAAGGTAAACATGAGTGAAAGTGAGGGAGAGTTAGTATTTTCACTAACCTTTGTCTTTGTAAGAACTCCATGATGTCTCACTAGTGTGCCAACAACAGACTTGTAACCATGAACAAATGAGTCCTTGACATGTTCAGCTAATTAAGTATCCATATGGGAAATATAGCTACCTGAATGAATCACCTGGAGCGAGGTGACAACTGCAGCTATGCCTGTCACCAAATAGTACAAAAAGAGACAAGGTCTTATTACAATGATACTTGTGATAGATAAGGGGTCTGTCATAAAGAGGTGGACGGGGACCTCCATGAGTTCAAGTTCCATATACTTTCTTTTTAGGGAAAGAACAACCTAGAGGCCTACCTCGAGTGGGAATGAAAGGTTGGTCGTATCTTCAGCTACCACAACTATAGCAAAGAGAAAAGGCACAAGCTAGCCACCTTTGAGTTTACTAACTATGCCTCAGTATGGTTAGATCAGTTAGCTATTCTCGATGGGGACATACCTATCACCACTTGGAGAGAGCTAAGATCCATTATGAGAAAACAGTTTGTTGTAGCGCACTTCAAGCAAGACATCAACCTAAAGCTGCAATGCCTGACTCAGGGGTCCAAGTCAGTGGAAGAATACCACAAGGAAATGGAAATAACCATGATTCAAGTTTGGATTGACTAACAATTAAAAGCCGCCATGGCTCGCTTCTTAGAAGGCCTTAATAAAGAGATAACCAACATCTTTAAGCTTTACAACTATGTTGACCTGGAAGAAATGGTACACAAGACTACCAAGATTGAAAGGTAATTAAAAGGTAGAGGAACTAATCGAAGGTATGTTAGTAGCACCCCTCAAGGTAATCGGAGATGGACTCAGAGTGATGAGGGTAAAAAGGTTGTGAGAATAAGGGAAAATAACCCTCTAACAACCCAACGAATAACCTAAAGCACATACTGCTCAATAAAGCACTGTTAAGTGTTTCAAGTGTCTAGATGTTGGGCATATCATATCCTAATGTCCCAATCAACGCGTCATTATCATCAAAGATGACAAAGCTATCATCAGTGATCATGAAAGCAGTAATGAGTAGGAAGACCTACCATCAATGGGAGCAAGTAAGGAAAGTATTGTTGAGCCAGTAGAGGGAGATGTGTTTATGGCATAGTGAGCTCTAAAAATACAAGTTGAACCTTAAGGCAACGATTAAAGGGAAACCATCTTCCACTTTAGATGCATAGTCAACAGAAAGGTCTATAGTGTGATAATCGATGGAGGCAGCTGTACTAATGTTGTCAGCACCTTGCAAGTAGATCGAGTAGGGTTGACTTACAAATCGCACCCTAGTCCTTATAAGCTACATTATTTGTGCAATGTAGCTCCTATGCAAGCAAGGCATCTATTATTAGGAAGGTCGTGGCAATATGATGGAGTTGTTAGCCATGCTTGTGAGAGGAATTAGTACTCTATCCAAAAATGAGGCTTCACCCATGTCAAAAAAAGAAGCCTATGAAGATCAGCTCAAGAATAAGACATCATGTGACACATTTATTAAACAACAGAAAAGGAAAGATAGTAGTCCAAATAAAATTAAGAGCTATTTCTTCCTTAAGGAGTAGTCTGGACACACTGTCGGCTACTTGGTAAATCCCTTATAATCTTTGTCCTTATATGAAAATTTTATAATAACTATAGATTTAAGGATGAATCCTCTCGAATAAAGAAGGGATGATGTGATAGCAGTCACTAAAATACCGAGGCTCGCACTGTTAGAAGGAAGGAAGAGAGCCAACTCTAATAAGCTCCCTAAGAGCATTAGGAAGTACTCCCGAAGTGAGAATTCTCAAAAAGAACCTATCCAAGACAAAGTCTCTAACAGTGCGGCAAAATCAAATAGACAAGGTTCCTAGGCTAGGAAGAGGCGGCACCAAAAGGTACCAGAAACAAGAAGGATATCACGCCTCACTGCTAAGGGACAACTTAACTCAAGAGGCTGTCCGAGATGTTGTCTAGGTATAGATACATGGGATGCGCATGTGTAGCCCTTCACACACACGAATCATGGCCTCCATATACATCAGCATTTCACCCGCAAGGTTACAGCCCCGAGATACACGAATAATGGTCGTTGCATGCTGCGCGACTTAGCATATAGTGAGATAGGCCTTCCGCACGTGTGCCGAGTGTCCCACATGCATGACCTCACACCTCACATAAGCACACCACGTGCGCATGCAGAGTGCGTGATGCCCAACGGGACAAACACCCAGCCTATAATAACCCAAAACCTTTCAAATGCGATATTTTTAAACTCTATATTTTCCAAGTTTTATGGTCTTTAACAATTAATTTAAATATCTATTAGAAATTGGAATTTATTTCACTTGTGTGTGTTTTTAATTTTTGATATTTTATTTTGTTAAATTATTGAAATTATTTTATTTTGTTTTATTAATTATTAATTTTTGTCAAAAATTATTTTAACTCTTTAAAAAAAGATGAAAGAAATTGAAAAAAAAAGGAAAACAGTAGGAAAAAGTCTCGCAAATAATGGAAATAGCCTGTGAGCCCCCAAACCTGCACGCCCACAGGCTTGCACGTCTACGTGCCCGCTTGCTCGTAAATCTGCACATGCACATGAGGCAAACTGTAAACATGCCTACGCTCACATCACATTACGCACAACAAGTAATTTCACACCGCATGCAGTCACATCGGGTAGTCACATTACGCGTGCCTGCGCACTAGTGCACCTACTTGCACATGCGTTAGCGAGCGTACGCGTTATCAGGGCCCATCTTATCTACTGCCTGTGCTGTCAGCAATCACATCGCTTATAACCACCCATCACGTTGGTTACGGGCATCCCATCGATTATTGTTTCCAACTGCAACCCTCCACCAGCTACCACGTGTTAGCCATGCATCTTGCCATATGGCAAATATGAATTTTCCTTCCATGGCTATTTAAAGCCCTCACCATTCACTATTTTCTCCCATTCCTTCCATTTTCACCTCTTCTTGATTTGACCAAGAGTTTTGAGAGAGAGAGAGAAAGAGAAAGTGTCTTGGGAAGAGACCAAAAGGCCTTCGATCTTCACACGGTATGTAACACCCAGAACTTTTGCTCTTTAACATATATTTAAACTCTATTTTAAATCAAAAAATAATTTCTTGATATTTTAATTATTAACCTTTATGCATTTTAAATTTTATTGTATTTTATTAAAATTAGTATTTTGCCTATTATTGAATTTGTTTTAATTATTATTTTAGTATTTTTTAAAAATAAGAGAAAAAAGGATAAAAGAAGAAAATTAGAAAAATGGGAAAAAAATCCCCTAGAATCCACAGGAAATGACCCGCATGGTAGCATCACACAAGCCCGCGTAACACTATGCACGTTAGTTTGCACATTGTGTGGGCAGATGTGCATGCTAGCGGGTGCAAGCACAATGCACAACATTACATGCTCGTAGTTTGCCAACAGTTAATCACACACGGGCACGCCCTGTGCACGAATGTGATAAGCTGCAAACACGTCCGGTCCGAGGCATGCCACCCCATGTCATGTGGCTCCCACCACTAGCTACTTATTCCTTACTCGCCACATGTCCTTGGATGTTTACCATGTGGCGTGCGTATAAGCCTTCTCCGTGCCTATTTAAAGGCTCCCCTTTTCCTCATTTCGCACACTTTATTTCTTCTTCCACTTTCACTTTCTATGGAGATTTTATAGAAATGAGTGAAGTTTAGAGTGAGAAGAGGAAATTTTAGAGAGAGAAAAAAAGAAGAAAAAAAAAAGTAGGAGTCTTGACAAAGAAGTGCTAGAGGTCCTTTTTTTCCTTTCCTAAATACTTATTTAGCTTCAGTTTCTGTAAGGGACTCTTTAGTATTTTCCCTTACATTTCTAAGTGCACTTTCTAAATAAATTATATTGGGGTATTGCTTGACTTGATGCATGAATTGCTATATTTGTTGATGCATGGTTTATTTGAATATGAAATGTGAGTTGATATTCATGAGGGTTACAAAAATATGATTCTTAAATGCATATGGGATCATCCCTTTATCTTACCTTTGGTAATGGTGAAGACGGTTATTCTAGGAGCCCCAACTTTGAGGAATATCCCAATGGTCAAGTTCAGGTAATATGGGCCTTATGATGGATATGTTAATAGAGCCAACCATGTTTCGAATATGTGATCATGAATGTGGGCATTGGATCGGATATGTCATTAAACCCCACAAGGTTCAGAACATATGATTGATATGAATACTTAATAAACAAGTGAAAAGAATGAAAATCTATTTGATTGTTATCTATGAGGGGTTTTTTCCTCTCCCTACTCTATGATCTGAAAGGATTGATTAACAGCTCCCTATGAATGATAGTGTTCCCTTTGACAAGAGTGGATTCACAATTTGCGCGTGGAGGAGCAACAACAATGACATACTGTCATGGTAATTAGATTATATTTAAAATAAATGTGAAATGGAATTGGCATTTCCTCTAATAAGAGTAGATTGCGATGGTGCGTAGGGCCACAGCTGCAACGTATGGTCATGGTCATTTATTTATATCGATATGAAATAGAAATTAATTGTCATTCACATATGAAATGAAAATTGATTGTCCTTTATAGTGGTAGTTGGGGATCGTTTTGCCCTCTATATATGTTTTGAATGACTTTGTGCAGAGATTGGTAAAAGACTTAAATAAAACATGGGCATGATACTTAGTTTCTATTCTAGGATGAATTTATATCATGACTTTTTTCCTTATTCTAAGATTATTTGTACATTCACTTTATTAGGTTTTTGTTGAATACCTGATATGTTCCGATATGCCTGAAATGACTTAATATGTCTACTTGTGACAGTGGCTATCTGCTCTCTCTGCTTGGTTCTATAATTTATTCACTACATTTTCTTAAGAAAGATAAAAAGACTTTCTAAATACTTGAATACGTTCATCTTGTAATAATCCTTCGAGGTAAGAGGTTTATATGGAAATGTTGTTCAGGTTAATTACTTTTTAAACTTTAGTTGTGTGGTTATACTGCTTCCGTTATTGAGTTTACATAGAACACACCCTTAATCTGTGTTTCCCCATATTGCCTCTAGAAGCTTGTTTGAACCCGTTCACGGATCCTTAGTGAATTTCTAAAATATAATTTGAGTGTAATAGTTTAGTCCACATTCTGATGTGGTATATGTAAGAACTCTATCTTTCGTATTTTGGTACTTAAGGTTGGCAACTTATGTCTTTTGGTGTAAATATTAACTCTAGATTACTTTGTAAGAGATTTCTATCTTCCACTTCAATGATAAACTTGTTATTAACACTTGTAACTACTTGGTAGTTGTCTCTTTTTTACCCTATAAGTATCTGGGATGTTACAATTGGTCTTAGAGCTAGATCCTGGGAAAATCTCTTACACGTATATCTGAAATTTAGACTGAGAACCTTAGAGAAATTCTTAGAATGAGAAACAACCTTTTCTTTATAGTCATGCATTTATTGTCTTCCTTTTGTAGGATTAGATGAATCGAGGTAAACTTTCACAGGAAGATTTGAGGCTCAAGATGCTCCAACCCTGGTCAATTTTCTCGAATTGTTCTGAGCCATTTAGATACTGACCGCTGCTGTCAGTTAGAACCAACACCAACCACCCCCTACTCCAAACTTTTGTCTAGTAGACATATCCATCTCCTAGAATATCTCTAGGTTTATGAGATTGAACCCTCCTTCCTTCGATGGTAAACATGATGCTTTAGTTACAAAAGCTTGGATTCTGCATATAGAAAAACTTTTTTTTTGTCTTGGACCTGATTGAGGAACATAAGGTCCCTTTAGCTACTTTCATGTTTATAGGTGAAGTCGCGCATTGGTGGCAGCTTAAGAAGGATATTTTACTAAAACCCACCACTTAGGACATTTCATGGATGCCTTTCTAGATAACTTCTTCTAAGCCTATGTTTGGGAGAAAGAGGAAGAGTTCCTAGAGGTCAGGGAAATATGTCTTTCACTAGTATACTACTGTTTTGTCCAATTGTCCCATTTTCCCTTATGTCAGTCGCCACTAAGAGTTAAAAGGCTCAAAAGTTTATGAAGGGTCTTAGAGTTGACATTTTTTACCGTGTTGAGGCCCTTGAATATGACCAGCTCACCGAGGATCTCAATTCAGCCCAACATCAGTGCATTAACCACATCCGTACCTAACAATAACAGAATATAAGGGTTACTGACCCTGGCCCCAGCCACATTGAGAAGAGACACCGCGTTGAACTTACTCCTGCCTTACCTCCACCTTTAGGTAAACCCTTTCTGCCAACCCAGTCATGTAAACATTGTGGGCAAAACCATGCCACCGCGTAAACAATGCCTACTATAAGTATGGCAGCACTCAACACTTTGTGAGGGATTGCCCTCAAAATCCCCGTAACATTATAAGGCCCATAACAAAGGAAGAATCTTTTATCTTAATGAGTCTAGTGTGAGAGCTACTCCGATCATCATCCAGGGTACGCTCTCTATTCGCAATTCTATTACCCATGCCTTGATTGATAGTGGTGCCACTCATTTTTTTATGTCTTGTTAATTTGTAAAGAATTTAGGAACTAAACTAGAATCTTTTAGACAAGTGTTAGAAGTAGAAACACCTTCTAGAGGACTTTTGGAAGCACTTGTATATAGGAACTGTAAAGTGAGTGTTCAGGTAGAGAATTAACTATAGATCTTATACTTTTAGACATCTAAAAATTTGATATAATCTTAGGGATCGATTGGTTACAGAATTACCGAGCGATTATTGACTGCAACAACAAAATTGTAACTTTACACTTGCCCAAACAAAAATACTCTTAATGATTAAAAATAAAACTTTGTTGTGTAAATAAACCTTTCTTGAATAATTTTGAGACTATATGACAAGGAGATTACTTCAAAAATGTTTTTTTTTTCCCTCTAACCTTTGTGATGAATAGGGGGATGAATCCTGAACCATCAATTCATAAGATCCCCATTGTTTGTTACTTTTTGGACGTCTTTCTAAGGGAACTACCAAGTCTGTCACCCAGGTGAGAGATTGAGTTCTCTATTGACCTAGTTCTGAGCACCCAGCTTATCATTATTCCCATGCACCAAATGGATCGAACGAAACTCCAAGAGTTGCATCGCAAGCTGATAAGGCTGCATAAGAAGAAATTTATCCACCCAAGCTTCACTCTTTGGGGTGCTCTAGTGTTTTTCACAAAGAAGAAAGATGGAACTCTCTATCTTTACATCGACTACAGGGAGCTTGACCAAGCAACCATCAAGAACAAGTACTCATTGCCCTATATCATTGGTTTGTTTAATCAACTTCAGGGCACATCGGTGTTCTCCAAGATAAATCTCAAGATTGGTTATCATCAGGTGCAAATCAGAGCTAAGAATATATTGAAAATGGCATTTTACTGTCGGTATGGCCACTTTGAGTTCAGGGTTATGCTCTTCTGTCTAGCGAATGCCCCGAAAATTTTTGTGGACCTCATGAATTGGATTTTCAAGGTTGTCTTGGATGGCCATGCATCATCTACCTTGATGACATCTTGGTATATTCAAAGGACTCTCAAGACCATTCTGTACACCTCACTCATGTGTTAGAGATTCTTTATCAGCGCCACTTTTATGCCCAGATTAGTAAGTGTTCCTTCTTGTTGGACTGGATCTCTTTCCTTGGCCACATGATTTCTGGTGAGGAAATTTTCGTTGACCTTACCATAGTTAAGGATGTTATTGGTTGGGACAAATCGGTCAACACTGAGGAAGTTTGCTAATTCTTGAAATAAGTGGGATTTTATCAATGATTTATTAGGGATTTTTTCTATATTGTTGCTCTCTTGATGAATCTCGTAAAGAAAGGGTTCTATTTTAATTGGGACCACGAGTGCAAGGAATGTCTTGTCGAGCTTAAGCGTCAACTCGCCATTGCTTCAGTGTTGGTCTTCCCCATCGATACCAAATGCTTTCAGGTTTATTGTGATGTATTTCGTGCTGTCCTGGGATGTGTGCTCATGCAACAAGGTCAAGTAGTGGCTTATGGTTCTAGACAGCCGAAGCCATATGAGTGTGACTACCCCTCACATGACCTCAAACTTATTGCCATTGTCTTTACCTTCAAGATATGGTGCCACTATTTACACGGATAGAGTTTTGAGATCCATATTGATCATGAAAGTCTGAAGTACTTGTTCTCTTAGGAGGAAACAACCAAGAGACAGAAATGTTGGGTGGATATCTTGAGGGATCACGACTGCACGATTCTATGCCACCTTGGTAGGGGTGGTGTAGTCGATAATGCCATTATTCGCAAGGAAAGGGCCATGTTGAGACCACTGATGGTTTTCAGCCAAAAATTGCTCAAGATGATTCAGGGACTCTGGTCGAGCCTCTACTGTAATGATACATACTTTTCACATACTAGAATCTAGTATCTTCTCTGCATTAGACTTTGGAAGGCCCAAGCAATGGATCTAAAAGAATTTGGAGCACATAAACTAGTTTATCCTTGATGGATATGGCGATTACAACTTCTAGATGACCTATAAGGGGTAACTAGTAGCCCCAAGCTCCGATAAGATGTTCTAAAAGAGGCGCATGTATGTAAGCTATCTATCCACCCTAGTAGTATCATGATTTATCGTAATTTGAGGCACCAGTATTAGTGGCTAGGTATGAAAACGGAATCATCGAGTATGTCTTTCAATGTCCCACGTGCTAAATGATTAAGGATGAACATCGGAGACTTAGTGGTCTTTTCTAAAGTCTCTCCGTTCCTTTATCGAGATGGGAGCACATGACCATAGACTTCATCACGGGTTTGCCAAAGATTAGTACAAACTGAGATACCATTTTGGTTATTATGGACAAGTTGACCAAGTCCACCTACTTTCTTGCAACCAAGACCACTGACACGACCAACAAGTAGTGCGACTATATGTTGAGGAGATTGTTTGACTCCATTGTGTTCCAGCTTTTGTGGTTTTGGACAAAGATCCTCGTTTCACGTCCCATTTCTATGATAATTTTCAAGAAGCCCTTGGCTCCAGCTTGTACCTCAGTGTTGCTTGTCATTCCCAAAATGGTGGACAGTCTAAGTGAATCATTCAAACATTGGAGGACATGTTATGTGCCTATATACTGGATTTTGGTGTCAGTTGGGGCTAGTGTCTCCCCCTCAAAAATTTTGTCTACAACAACAGCTATCACGACAGTATCAATATGGCTTTATTTGAAGCTCTCTATGTTAGGCCTTACCGAGCCCCAACTTGTTGGACTGAGGTTGGGAACAGGCATCACCCAATAGTGGAGTATGATAAAGGAACTGTTGAAAAGGTTGTTATCATTCCAAGGTGCCTCTCCATTGCGCAGAGTTGGTAGAAGAGTTACACTGACAATTGAAGAAAACCTTTGGAATTCACCATTGGTGATCATGTTAGGTTTTTCCCTTTAAAGCACGAATGCGGTTTGAAAGAAGAGGAAAGATAAGTCTTCGCTTCACTGGACCTTTAGAGATCATGGAGCATATAGGCCCCGTTGCCTACCATCTTGCATTGCCCCCACAATATGGCGCACTGCATGATGGTTTCCACATCTACATGCTCAAGAGGTATCTCCCTAACCCTTCTCATGTTATTTTGTGTCCTAAATCTCTTATTTGCTCAAACATGGCATATCCTGAGTATCATGTGGAGATTCTCGATTGGTCAGAGAAGGTTCTATGTAAAAAGAGGATTCCAATAATCAAAGTGCTATGGTGACACCATACTTTAGAAGAGGCCACATAGGAGATCAAAGAGGAAATGTGGTATTTATATCCTGAAGTAATTTAACAAATAAAAAAAATCTTTTCAAATTTAGAGCACCAAATTTATTGAAGGTGGGGAAGATGTAATGTGACATCCCAAGTGCTAGTTAAGGCAAATGGGTGTCAGATACAGAAATAGAATAACGAGTGCATGATAAAATTTATGCAGCAGAACAAAATTATTACAAATCCCTTACAAATACATATGAGTTCCAATACATACATAAATTGAGACCACAAGTGGATGCAAAATATAAAATAAAACATAAGGGCCACTTCTTTCACTATGCTGTTAGACTCATCAGAGTGCGGGAACAGTCATGCACTCAGACTTGTGGATCCACAGGATCCTCATAGACTTTCAAGGGTAGGTCAGCCTGCGGTTCCTCAATTTCTTCCTCATCTTAGGGGGACATGGAAAGAATGAGTTTCATATGCTCAGTAAGGAAAACAATATTAAATTAACATTGTAATATTTCAAAAATTAATTATTTTCACTTAAGAGCTTACCATTTAACCTCCTCATTTACCTATCTCACATTATGAAAAACTATTTATTTGTTAAGAAATTGGTACGTTAATACAAATAACCAAACATACATCATGCTAGATAATAGAAAAAATCCAATAAATTATGAAATGCTCAAATTTTTGTGTCATGCTTCGTGAAGTCGTTATAACTTCCATCTCTAACGACATATACATATTTTTAACTACCTAAGTGGAATGACTAGATTAGATATAGATACAGTAATTTGGTCAGGCCAATTTTTGATTAGCTAAACCATGGTATGATCTATGACCACAGTCGTACCAGCAATAATGGCCCTAATAGATATCTACAGTCACAATATTACTTAGCCACAGGTGACCCCTACAGATAGTGCGATACCACTCTCGTTAGCCATCATCCACTTAGAGTGGTCCTCTTACGTCTTTCAGAACCAGATAGGGGAGGGGAAAACAGACACCCCGACGGGCAAGGGAAATAGATACCCTTTAGAGATAAAAAGCCTAACGAGACACTTGATGTCATATGCATGTCAATACAGGCTTTATTCCACTTTTTTTTTCTTTTTTTTATACTTTTTACTTTTACCGATTACATATTATATTTATTGCATAAAAATTCATCAAGTGTCTGCAATTCACATAACATGCTTAAAAATAAGAACAATTTGACTCATTTGAATACAGAGGCATACAAAATGGGCAAATAACAATAATTTTAAATTAGTTTATCTAAAAATACTCCTTAAGACGTCGAAAAAATAACTAAATTTCTTATGAAACCTCAATTTTTTCTCCTTCACCATTCTCCTTTCATTCTCTTCATCTCTAACTAGACTACTATCTCTCTCTCTTTAAATATTAAAATATAGAAGAATGGAAGTTTTGAGAGGAAGGGAAGGGGAAGAGTAATTTATAGAGTTTTAGAACTGTCAAATTTATACAAAGTGGCAAAATTTGGTGAAGAGAGAGGAGAAAAAAATGCTTGTCATGAAAAACAAGGGAGGTGGGCCTCC
This sequence comes from Carica papaya, assembly GCF_000150535.2. Next base: position 179,574 of record NW_019014599.1, read on the forward strand.
TCCATTGCAAGCGCCAGCACATCGCCTTAGGTAGCAGTTTTGTGCCGCCCGAGGTAAAGGTTGGACATTGTCTGAGGAAGCATAGGCGCACTCCCCGAGGTGACACTACCTCGGCCGGCGCACTATAGGCTAGCCTGTAGGCGCGTAGACCTCTTGCCATACCGCAATGGTTAGCCTGCGAGCATGCCCTAGCTGCATAGGGCCTATCTGCGTAGGCCTGCTATGCGGACAGCTTACACATAATTTGCGGTGCCTATCTGCGCGCAAGGTGATACGCGGACGACCCGCTTGTGCGCGACAAGATGTGCACAAGTCCTAACCCTGCACCGTGCGCGTTATGCGCACGTCCCGTGCGTGTATGTATATGGAAGGGACGTGCACGCTGTGCCCAAGTCTCATGGCTACTATGCGCGCGTGTGCACAGTGCCCAACACTCTCGCGGGCAACCTGTCTCCCCGCAGGATTTTCTTCTCGATTCACCCTTTTTCGATTTTTCTCAATTTTTAATAATTAACCTAAATAAGCTAAATAAAAATTACACAATAAAATTTAAAATAAAAAATAATTTAATAAATTTAAATAAAAGCAAAAATAAAAATTAACCATATTTATGAATTGTGATAAATATTAAGCAGAGTAAATTAATTAAGTTTAATGTGGCCAAAGGCCTGAATAAATAAGATTTCCAAATTATTTAAGCACAGTGATGGGTGGGGTTTTATATGTAAAACCCCAAACCTTTGCACTTTAACATATGGTTAAACTCCATTTAAATCAGAAATTAATTTCTTGGTATATTAATTATTAATACTATTGTATTTTATTAAAATTAGTATTTTGTCTATTATTGAAATTTTTTAATTATTATTGTAGTATTTTAAGAAAATAAGAGGAAATAAGAGCAAAAAAGAAAATAGACAAATGGGGAAAAATCTCCTGGAAGGAAGCTTCCAGTGCTAGAGAGATTTCCTTTTCCTCATTTCCCACACTTCATTTCTTCTTCCACTTTCACTTTCTAGAGAGATTTTAAAAAAAGAAAGAGGGAAGTTTTAGAGTGAGAAAGAAGAAATTTTAGAGAGAAAAAAGTAAGAAAGAAAGAGAAAAAGTAGGAATTTAAGGAGCTTGACCAAGAAGTGTTAGAGGTTCTTCTTTTCCTTTCTTAAAGACTTATTTGACTTCAGTTTCCGTGATGGACTCTTTAGTATTTTCTCTCACATTTCTAAGAGCACTTTCTAGATAAATTATATTGGGATATTCCTTGACTTGATGCATGAATTGGTATATTTGTTGACACATGGTTTATTTGAACATGAAATGTGAGTTGATATGCCTGAGGGTTACAAAAATATGATTATTAAATGCGTGTGGGATTGGCCCTTTACCTTACCTTTGGTAATGGTGAAAAGGGTTATTCTAGGAGCCCTGAATTTGATCCCGATGGTCAAGTTCGAGTAATATGGGCCTTGTGCCATATATGTTAATGGATCCCAACCAAGTTTTGGATATATGATCATGAATGTGGGCCTTGGGCTGGATATGTCATTGAATCCCACCGAGTTAGGAACGTATGATTGATTTGAATACTTAACAAACAAGTAAAGAGAATTAAAATCCATTTGATTGTTATCTCTTAGGAGTTTCTGTCTTTCCCAACTGTATGATCTAAAAGGATTAATGAACTGTTCCTTGTGAATGATGGCATTTCCTCTTACGAAAGTGGATTTGCGATTTACATGAGTAAGAGCCACAGTGATGATGTACTACTGTGGTAATTAGATTTTATTTTAAATGGATATGGAAATGGAATTAGCATTCCCTCTTATGAGAGTGGATTTGTGATAGTATATAGGGCCACAATGGCAATGTACGACTGTGGTCATTAGTTTATACCGATATGAAATAGAAATTGATTATCATTCATAGTGGAAGTTGGGATCATTCTGCCCACAGTAGATTTATGTTTTGAACGGTTTTGCGTAGAGGTCGGTAAAAGACTTAAACAAAACACAACCATGATACTTATTTGGTATTCTAGGATTAATTCATATGATGATTCTTCTACTTATTCTGAGATTATTGAACATTCTGCTTATTTGGCTTTTGTTGAATACCTTAGATGTTCTGATATACCTAATATGACTTAATAATATGTTATGTAATCTGTCCACTGGATTTTCTTAAGAAGATAAAACGGTTTTCTAAATACTTGAATACGTTCATCCTATGATAGTCCTCCAAGGTAAGAAGGTTTTATGGAAATGTTCTTCAGGTTAATTACTTTTTAAATTTTAGCTGTGTGATTTAAATACTACTTTCCTTACTGTGTTTACATGGAATTCACCCCTAATATGTGCCCCCCATATTGCCTCTAGAAGTTTGTTTGGACTAGTTCATGAATCCTTAGTGAATCTCTAGAATATAATTCGAGTGCAATAGTTTAGCCTGCACTCTGATGTGGTGTAACACTCCACTAACCTTCATGCTAAATTTGTATTTGGAAACTCCTATTTATTCGGGGCATAAGGCCACTTGAACATCTTAAAATTATCTCATAATTTTTATATCGTATTTCGTTAATTTAATTCGTATTTTTAATTTATTCCTAAAAATTATATTTTATGATTTTATTATTTTTGTCAATTTTACTTTATTATTTTTACTTTTTCACTATTTTGTTTTTAAAATAATTTTCAGGAGAAAAGATGAAAAAAAGGGACGGAATCCCACAGAAAAATGCCCGCGAGAAAAACCCACTCGCATGGGCATCGCACGCCACGTGCGGGTGCATGCGCAGGGCTCGCATAGGACATACGTAATGTGGCATATACCGTCCGTGTGGAACGTGAGCCTAGTCTGCGCGCACATCCCATCGCGATATATTGGTATGTCATGTACACTGTGCGCGCGCTATTAGTGCATGCATACAGTAGGCCTGCCTTGCATGTTATAGGCCCTGCGCGTAGTAGGATAGGCCGACACGCTTGTAGGCTAGGCTTGCGAGCACGACTAACATGGGGAGGCGTGTTGCTACCCCGGGCAGTGTGTCTTTACCCATTGAGAGCTGTGCGCTTCCTTGGGTGGTGTGCCACTACTTGTTGGGAGGATCTTCCTCTATTTTTTGCACTACCATTACGTTGCATCACATCACTATTTTTCCACTCAATTTTCTCTCTCCTCACTAGATTTTTACACTTAGCGCAAATCTAATGGTCCCCATTTTTTATAAATAAGGACCCCTCTCTTCAAATTTTCTCATTTCTTCCATTTCTCTCATCACTTTTATTTCATTCTTCCATCCTCTAAGAGCTTAGAGAAGAAAGGGAGTGATCTAGAGAGAGAAAGAGAGGAGAAGAAGAAGAAAGGTATAGGGAAAACTTCAAGGTTTCAGTAAGAAATTTAGTATTTCTGTTAAACATCTTAACGAGTATTTCTAGAATCAAAATCATGAGGCTTGAAATTTATGATTTGCATGATTTATGTTTAATTGTTTAAAAGAAGTGAATTTTACTTGATTAAGCTTCTTATAAGATTATATAGGCACTTAGTGATCTGCATTCTATTTAAATGACATGATCTTTTTTTATGATTTTCTGAAAATACAGAAAAAAGATTGAGCATGAAATGGTATGAAAGACATGTATCTATATTGACATGCGTAATGCATCAAGTGTCTCGTTAGGCTTTTTATCTCTAAGAAATTTTTATTTCTCCCTCCCCCATCTGGTCTGGAAAGACATGAGAGGATCGCTCCCTATGGATGACGGCGTCCCATATGATGAGAGTGGTCACCTTTGGCTAAGTAATGTTGTGGCTATAAAATATCAGATAAGACTACTACGGTTGGTACAGCCGTGGTCATAGATTATGCCATAGTTTGGTAAGCCAAAAATGTGCCGTGAGCAAATTATTGTTATATGTCTGATCTGGTCATTTCACATGGGTAGGTAGAAATTCGTATCTGCCCGTAGTAGATGGATGTTAGAACGACTTTACGAAGCATGATATAAAAATATTAGCATTTCATGATTTATTTGATTTTCTCTATTATCAGCATGATTAATTTGATTGTTGTGAATATCATATGATCGATTTGATGTTTTCTTAATAAATAAATTATTTTCATGAAGTAAGAAAGGACCTTAACATGACCCCTGATGGTAAGTGTTGATGACATAATTATTCACTTTTAAAATCTTGCGATATTATTTAAAAACTATTTTCCTTACTGAGTATATGGAACTCACCCCTTTCCATGCCCTCTAGATGAGGAAGATAGTGAGGAACCGATCGTTGACCTACCCCTTGAAGTCTATGAGGATCCTATGGATCCACAATCCTCGAGTTCATGACTTGTGGGATGAGTGCATGACTTGTACCGTACTCTAATGAGTCCATTCACATAGTGAAAGAAGTGGCCCTTTTTGTATTTTGATATTTTGTATTTTGTTACCACTTCTGGTCTCAGTTATATATGTGTAATTGGAACTCATATATATTGGTAAGGAATTTGTAATAATTTTCTCTGTTGCATACAATTATTTATCATGCACTCGTAATATGTTTCTGTATCTGGCACCTTTATGCCTTAATTAGCATTTGGGATGTCACATGTGGTATTTGTAAGAACTCTATCTTTTGTATTTTGATACTTAGGGTTGTCAACTTATGGCCTCTGATATAAATATTAACCCTAGATTACTTTGTAAGGGATTTCTATCTTCTGCTTCAATGATAAACTTGTTATTAGCACTCGTAACTATTTGGTAGTTTGCCCTTTTTTACCCTTTAAGTATCTGCGATGTGACACGGTAATTCTCCTTCTTTCCTCCTTGATTTTTTTTTTTCACATTATAACTTTAAAAGAGGTCACCCTAAAACTCTTTCTTCACTTAAATTTCAGAAGAGCTACGTAACGCAAGGACTCTACTAAACAACTTTCCTTCCTCCTGCCCAAAATGCAAACCAATCTCGAAAAGCTTAAAGGTTTTGGTAAGAGATTTCTTGAGTATTTTCTCATATATTTCTAAATGAATTTTCTAGATAACTAATTTGAGGTTTTGAATTTGTCTTGATAAATGAATTTAAAATGTGATTT
>NW_019014599.1:201355-213823 GCF_000150535.2 Carica papaya
CACACATGTTTGCACATGTACGCATAAACGTGCATGCAAAACAACCCCTATACGCAACACGTGTGGGCCATGCATGCTGACAGCTTGTGGACCTACCTTATGCTGCATGGGCAAACCTCTTGCCACGCAGACACGCCTCCCCTGCCACGCTATCACTCTATTGTTAGCCACCTATCGTGCATCTTATCTGCTTGTTTGGCGTGCGACTAGCCACCCACTCCCATCACATATCCCTTTTCGATAATTATCACGTGGCGCACATCTAAAGGTCCTTCTATGGCTATTTAAAGAGCTTCTCCCCTCACCTTTTTCCACCATTTTCCATTCTTCCATTTTTAGAGATTTAAAGAGAGAAAGAGAAGTCTAGAGATAGAGAAAGAAAGCAAGAAGGAAGAGAAAGGAGTAGGAGTTCCTAAAGACTACTGAAAGCCTTTTCTCCCCTTTCAAAAGATAAATCAAACTACGGTTACGGTAAGGGATTCTTTGGTATTTTTTCTTACATTTGTAAGTGAACTTTTCTAGAAAAGATAAATCGAAATGTTTAATGTTTTTTTATAAATGAATCTCTATTTTGATTAATTATTGTTTATTTGAATATGAAATATGGAATATTGAGCATGATGCATTAAAAACAAGATGATTTGGAAATGCATGTGGGTTGGTTGTAACACCCTGCTAACCTTCATGCTAAATTTATATATGGAAGCCCTTATTTATTCGGGCCCTAAGGCCACTTGAACTCTTTAAATTACCTTGTAATTTTTATATATCGTATTTCATAAATTTGATTCGTATTTTTATTTTTATTAAAATAATTTTTCAGGAGAAAAGATGGAAAAATGGATGGAATCTCGCATGAAAATGCCTGCGGGAAAAACTCATATGCGTGGGCATCACACGTCGCGTGCGCATGCATGTGCGCGCAGATAGGCCAGTTCTCGCGTGTCACATTGTGCGCAGACAGGCTAGGCGTTGTACACCCTGTGCGAGCGTCATCTATGCAATAGGCTTGCGAGCAGTGCCCTGCTCGATTTATGCATTGTACGTGCGCAAGCTAGCCTTGCTCGCGGCAGGATAGGCCGACGTGCCTGCAGGTTTGCCCTACAGTGCATGACCAACTTAGGGCAACGCATTGCTACTTTGGGCAGTGTGCTGCCACCCCTTGGGTGTCATGCATTGCCTTGGGTAGTGTGCCACTAACGATTTGGAGTTTTTTCCTCTATTTTTTATGTCGCTGTCGTGTCGTACCATATCACTCATTTTTCACTCAACTTTCTCTCTCCTCTCCAAATTTTACCACTTGGCACAAATTTAATAGTCTCTATTTTTTATAAATAGGGACCCCTCTCTTCCATTTTCCTCATCACTTCCATTTCATTCTTTCATCTTCCAAGAGCTTAGAGAGAGAGGGAGTGGTCTAGATAGAGAAGGAGAGGAGAAGAAGAAGAAAGGTGCAGGAAAACTTCAAGGTTTCGGTAAAGAATTTAGTATTTTCTGAAACATCTTAATGAGCATTTTTAAAATCAAAATTATGAACCTTGAAATTTAGTATTTACATGGTTTATGTTTAATTGTTCAAATGAAGTGAATCTTACTTGATAAACCATGTTATAAGATTATATAGGCACTTGGTGATTTGTATGTAATCTAAATGACATGATTTTGATGATAATTTTTTGAAATACGAAAAAGAGATCGAAATGGTAGGAAAAACATGTATCAGTGTCGACATGTATAATGCATCAAATGTCCCGTTAGGCTTTTTATCTCTGAGGGATTTTTGTTTCTCCGTCCCCCATCTAGTCTGGAAAGACATGAAAGGACTGCTCCCTATGGATGACGGTGTGCCCTCTGGTGGTAGTGGTGATGCGAATTATCTGTTAGGGGCCACCTTTTGCTAAGTACTGTCATAGTTATAGAATATCTTATAAGACCACTGTGGTTGGCATGATTGTGGTCATAGATTGGGCCATGGTTTAGCAAGCTGGAAATGTGCTGTGAGCAAATTGTCGTTATATATCTGATCTGATCATTCCACAGGGGTAGTTGAAAATCTGTATCTGCCCTCAGTAGATAGAAGTCAAAATAACTTCTCGATGCATGACACAAAAATCTAAGCATTTTATGACTTCTTTGATTATTATGACTATGACATGATGGATCTAATTTTTTTAATAAATAAATTATTTTCATAACGTAAGAAAGGACCTTAACATGACCCCTAATGGTAAGTATGATGACTTAATTATTCACGTTTAAAATCTTATGATGTTATGTAAATACTATTTTCCTTACTGAGTATATAGAACTCATCACTTTCCATGCCCCCTAGATGAGGAAAATAGTAAGAAACCGATTACTAACCTACCACTTGAAGTCTATGAGGATCCAGTGGATCCACAAAACTTGAGTGCATGAATTGTCCCACACTCTGATGAGTCCATTCGCATAGTGAAAGAAGTGGCCATTATTGTATTTTAATATTTTTGTATTTTGTTGCGACTTCTAGCCTTAGTTATATATGTGTAATTAGAACTCATATATATTTTAATAAAAGATTTGTAATAATTTGCTCTGTTGCATACAATTATTTATTATGCACTCGTAATCTATTTCTATATCTGGCACACTTATGCCTTCTTGTTTTATCATTTGGTATTGGTGAAGAGGGTCATTCTAGTGGGCCTTGGCTCCAGAGGATGACCTCAAGGTCAAGTCTAGGTAAATGGGCCTTGAGCTGGATAAGTATCTAGATCCCCAATCGGGTTCTAATCACATGACAGTTATGCTAGAACATCGAATATGAAAGAGAAAAAAATGAAAATCTGTTTAACTGTTATCTCTGAGGGACTTTTGTCTCTCCCTACTATGAATATAAAATGTTAGTGAACTGCTCCTTGTGAATGATTGGCATTCCCACTAACGAGAGTGGATTCCCGGTGTGATATGTAGGGCCACAGTGGTGATGTACAGTTGTGGTCATAGATTATACCCAATATGGAAATAAAATTGACCCAATATGGAAATGGAACTGATGGGTCACTCACAGTAAATATATGTTGGAATGGCTTCACATAGAGGTCGATAAAAGACTTAAATAACACACAAACATGATTAGGATAGTTGTTTATAGTCTATGGTTCTTTTATTTTATCTTGATCTTAGTGTGTTCTTAGTTAGTTCAACTAGTTTCTTTTACAATGCTTGATTATGATTGACTCTATATTTTCTATGCCTTTACAATTTAATATATTGATGATGTCCATATAGTTTTCTTAAAGAAAAATAAAGGTCTTTTCTAAATACTTAAATTGAGCTCATCCTGTGACAACTTCTGAGGTAAGTTATTTACTTAAAAAATGACATTTTATTTTAAAAGCTAATCACCTTTATAAACCTTAGTCGTGTAATTTAAATACTATTGCCCTTATTGAGTTTATGGAACTCACCCCAATCCATGCTCCCTTCAAATGATGGAAGCGATGATTTATTCATTGAGTGGCCCCTTGAAGCTTGTTTGGATCCCTTCTTGGATACTTATGATGATTACGAGCTCTTTATTTTATTCGCACTATGATGAAACCTATTGTGATTATTAAAATGATTCTTACTTTTGTATATACATATTTTGGTAGCCAACTTTTGGTATGAGGTGTAAGATGAACCTTTCAGTTTTGTTGTAAAGGATTTTTATTTTTCACTATATATATATTCTATTATTTGCACTTGTATCTGTTTTATTATCAAGCTCTTTTTTACCCTACTAGGTATCTACGATGTTATGAAGACACTTGAGAAAGATTTTATTAATATATCAAGAGACAAATTAGTAAGAAATAAGGACATGGACCAATCATTGAAGCCCACAAGGGAAGAAGAATAAGCACGTTCGGCCAAGGATAAAGGCATCCATTCCTCCTCATCCAAAATGAGGGAAGTAGCAAAGATAAACATGTGGAAAATGTAGCACTTGCAAACAAGTGTCGTCATCCATGTCTCTCCTTTTTATAAAATTTAGTTTCTCTTTAAAATTCCTTGAATTCAAAAATTTACCCTAAAATTACCTAAAAGATTTGAGAAATCTCTTTTCCGTTGAGTATTTTTCCTTTCTATAGAAATAAGACACAGGAAAGGAAATAAAATTTTTCTCAACTCATGAGAAAGAAATTGTCAGGGCGGACACATGGGCACAAGATGCTCTACTCACTGCCAAAAATGCTAGCAGAAACCTCAATGTGAGTTGTCCATCATCCTCGACAGGTGTCTCCATTTGACCATCTAGGGGCGAAATAGTTAGCCACCTAAATGGACTCAATGGCCTAGATCAATTGCATGTGATCTTATGGCAATAATCAAAAGGAAAACCCTCCTTAAAAAAGTTATGTCTTCGAGCCTTCTTCCTTTAAACTCGAAAAGAGAAAAAAAATTTCAACCAGAGAGAAAACAAAAGAGAAAAAATCGAGCAAGAGAGAAAAAAGCAGCTACATGTGTGAAGCTTTTATGAGCAAGAACTGCGACACCTTTCCTCCAAAGGTTAAATACTTCTCTTGGTCTTTTACTTCATTGCCACCGTCATTTGATAATTTCCTTTTCACTTTTAGCTAACCCAAACTGAAAGCCCAATAACTTTAATTAAAGCTCTAGTTTTCTACAAAAATAGAGCCCTTACACTGCATAGGTAATAGTTGGCTTCTCCTTCCTTTTTTCACTTTCTTTTCAATTTCTTTTTAATTCCTAAAGATAAAAATAAGTAAGTTTAAGCCTTTGGGATCATCTAAACCGAACCCCAGAGTGGAATTGCTCCAAAAATCTATGGGTTTGCTGCTAACACTACAAGCGATGATGTGAGCATTGACATGGATTAAGTTAGCGGAAAGGATATCTCAATGCCAAATGGGCCCATTACAAGGGGGAGAGCTAAAAGATTACAATAAATCTTCTAACTTTTTATCCAAGCATGGATCAATGAGAAGGGTTTAGACCCATTAAAGAAGCCTAAAAAAAGAAGACAAAATGGCCAGTAACCGAAGGGTATAATAGTATATACTGTTCACCCAAGTGCAAAAGGAAAATAAGCAAGAAAAAGAAAAAATTCTACAAGACATGAAAAAAGAAAATTTCTATGGAATTTAATTTCCTAATAATGTGGGAAATCTTCACAATTAAAGATCGTTTAAGAGGAAAAAATTTCTCCTAAATTGCAAGCTATCTTAAGAAAGAGAAAACTCCTTAAATATCAAATCTTGCAGAAAAGGAAAATACTTGAGAAAGTTAAAAATATCTTGGCAGAATCTCTTCCCCTAAATTAGTCACAATTAATTAAGATAACCCTATTTAAAAAGTTTTTCTCATAGAAAAATTATATATATCCTATTTTAGTTGTAATTTTCTTAATATTTTCTATTTTTCTATTCTAGTCTGAATTTAATTTCTTATGTAATTTCTACAATTAATTAAGAGATTATTTTTTTTCTTATTATCCGCATGGCCTATTATTTTTTTTCTTATTATCCACATGGCCTATTCTGTAGATAGGCCTTCAATTTAGAGTTGTAATTCAATTCAAAATTTTCAGCTTATTAATAAAATTCAGGTATTTTTATTTTAAGCTTTCAATCTTGCAAGAGCGATTGAGTGGGTGGGTCTTCGAATAACTTGTTGTACTAAGAATTGGGATCACTTATTGAGGTAAGTCTCATGGCATCTTTTCAATTCTAGTTCTTCATTTCTTTCCTAGTTACCTTGGTTTTCAGTTCACTATTGAGTGCGAGTCAAGTAGGCAGGGTTTGCATAGGGTTTTGAGTTTTTAATTGTTGATCCCAAGTTCTGCATCAAGTGCTAAAGTGACTTACAAATTATTTTCCTCACTTACAAACTTAATTTCTTGAGCATTTGGACTTCGATTCAGGTTAATAGTGATATAGAATAGTGGTAATCTATCATATGAAAATAATTTTTTTTAGATGCATTTAGTCAGAAATAATCTTTTAAAAGTTGTTCATACTTGCTATTTTAAGTTGAAGTGAATGTGTGCATGTGTTCATGCATATCTTGATGTTACATTTGTAATTCGTATGCTAAATGATGTGTATTTATGTTTCTAGATGATTGATAATGTATTAAAATTATTTACAGATGGAAAATTTAAAGAAAAATGAGAAGAAAAGATGGAAGAGCCCTAAATGCCTCTATTCGCATATGTCAAGCGCCAAAGCACAAGGAAAAAGGGCAAACACGACTCTACCATGTGCGATGCACGAGCAAGATACTATCTAGGTGCCCCTATGTGTCAAGAGAGCCCAAGAAAGGCATGATTGAGTTGCGCGAGGTTATGCTAGCAAGGGCATGCGAGATTCTCGTCTTGGCACATAAAAGTGTCAGGAAAATGGTCCCGCTGGCATGCTATTCTGCACAGCAAGCCCTATGGGTTGTGCAGCTCTGCTAGGTGCTAGGCATAGAGAGAACCAAGCGAGATAGGTACTACTGTATCATGTGAACGTGTAGGGAAAAATCCTCATTCTGCAGGCTGTTTTTAGCTGCCTTTTGACATCCTAGATATCTGGTGGGGTAAAAAGGAGCCTGATGATAGAACACATACGAGTGCAAATAATGAATTTATATATGTTACAAAATAAAATCTCTTACAACAAAATATGAGTTTAAAATTTTACAACTGAGACTAAGAAGATGTGATGCGCAACCCAGGATCAACTAACATGATAAAAAACCCCACAAATTCTTTAGTATTTAGAATTTTTAAACTCTCAATAAACCCTCCCTACTTGACCTACATTCAACACGTCAATGTCAATAAAAATAATTAGAATGATGATTTGAATTGATTAAACACCATAAGATGAAACCTTGATAAATGAAATTGATTTAATAAGGATTGATAAAATGGCACAAGAATTTACCTTGGTAAGTTGAATCAATTCTCACTCAACAAAAAGGTTGAAGAAAATCTCACTACTTGAAAACTAAAAACTCGTATTTTTTTATTCTCTAATTTGAATGAATACAATTAAAAATCAAAAACTATTTATAGAGTAGGTCATGTGCATTTCAAGATAATAAATCTTCTAAATTTATTGTAGAAATTACAAAGAAATTAAATATTACCTTTAAGAGAAAATAATAAAAATTAAAAAAACTTTGACTAGAACAGGCTAGATAGGATATTCTCTTTTGAATGAGAATATTTTAATTAGTTGTGGAGGAATTAGGAAAAGTAAATATGGTTAATTAAGACTAGCTATTAAAGGAGCAAAAAGGCTACCCATATCTTTCCTAAACCGTTGGATTTAGTTCTTTAAGGAATGAGATTTGATTTTCCTTCCTTTAAGATACACATGGTTTAGGAAGAAGTCTTCTCTCTTGATTGATTCTCCCTTTAAAGAAATTCTTTTCCCTCTCATTACTCACATCATCCCCTCCCTCCTCAAAAACGATTCATCCTCGAATCAAACACTTCTTATGTCAGAGTTTCACCAATTCTACTTTCTTTGAGAAAATGTTATCGATTGGGATGTGGTATAAGGTCATTGTGAAAATCTGTAAGGAATGGTTAGTAAAGAAAATAACACTTTCTCACATGTTTTACTCGTTATCTATTTCTTAACATCCTTTCTTCAAGTTGCATTTCTGAATTGGATTTCCTTGAATCAAGATAATCAAGTTTTGTTTATGACACTTTAAGGAATCCTAGAGATAGCGTGTATTAAAATAATTCTAAAAGTAATACTTCAAACATACGAATGAATATAATGTGTGTTTTATGTATGATGCTAAGTAACTATGGTACAATTATCTACTTGAAGATGTAATGGAATAAAAACATAATGAAAGAAGGAAACATATAGTGCAAGGAAAACAATATCGATATAAATTTTTTTGTTCTTTTTTGTTTATGTATGAAAGGATGCAAAATATGTTTCTTTTAACTATGAAAAATAACAAATAAGTAAGGATAAAGATACAAGATAGTAAGATTTATCTCCAGCCTAAGCTTTGATACCAAATGATGCGGAGCCCAGGATCAACTAATATGATAAAAAACCCCACATATACTTTAGTGCTCAGAATTTTTAAACTCTCAACAAACCCTCCCTACTTGACCTACATTCAACACGTGAATGTCAACCAAGGTAATTGGGATGACAATTTCAATTGATTAAATGTTACAAAATGGAACCTTTATAAGTAAAATCAATTTAAGAAGGATTGATAAAATACAACAAAGATTTATCTTGATACGTTGAATCAATTTCCACTCAATAAGAAGGTTGAAGAAAACCTCACTAGTTGAAAACTAAAAACTCATAATGTTTTACTCAAATTTGAAAGAATACAACTAAGAATTGAAGACCTATTTATAGAGTAAGTCACGTGCGTTACAAGAAAATAAATCTCCTAAATTAATGGTAGAAATTACAAAAAAATTAAATCTTGTCTTGAATGAGAAAATAATAAAAATTAAGAAGACTTTGACTAAAATAGGCTAGATAGGATATTCTCTTTTTCAAAGAGAATATTTTAATTAATTGTGGAGGAATTAAGGGAAATATATATGATTAATTAAGGCTGGCCATTAAAGGAGCAAAAAGGCCACCCATATCTTTCTTAAATTGTGGGATTTAGTTTTTTAAGAAATGAGATATGATTTTCTCTTCCTTTAAGATATCACATGGTTTAGGAAGAAGTCTCCCCTTCTGACTATTCTTTTTTTAAAGAAATTCTTTTCCCTCTCATTGCTCACATCAAGATGGCTGCTAAAATGCATACATATAAAAGTTATGGAGAGCCACTTCTTCTATTATAAGTTTATTTCATCATAGTGCAGATAGGTAAAGCACCCGTAATACCCCTAATGATCTGTGAATGGATTCAAACAAGATTAAATGGGCAACTTAGCGAGCGAATTGTCACTACCATCATTTGAGAGGGACATGGATTTGGGTGAGTTTTAATTAACTCAATATATGAAATAGTATTTAGACTACACCACTGAGGTTTTCAAAGGTTATTAAACTTAAAAAAATAACATATTTACATAAATGAGTAGCTTACCTTTACGACTTGTCGAAGAGTAGATTCATTTAAAATATTAAGAAAACCTTTATCTTTCTTTTAAAATCTATTTTAAATATTGATATCGTAATAAAATGTAAAGATAGAGCAGAATGAAAGATAGTCAAGACACAACCATGAAGTGTAATTGAAACCAGTTGAACCAACTAAAATCACAATAAAGTTATGATAAAATAGAACATATCATACAAAAATACTAGAACATGTAATATTAAACTACTATTCTAGCCGTATCATCAGATGGTTAAGTTTCGTTTACGACTATTATAGATATTCGTGTGAAACCATTCTAACTTATATCAACTGAGGCTAGAAGAGATCCCCAAACTACCATTGTGAAGGATAAACATATTCATTTCCATATCAGACATTTTAGATATAAAATAATGATCACAGCCATACTTTGCCACTGTGCGCCTATAGATTAAATAAGACTAGTGACTACGGACATACTTCATCACTACAGTCTTTATAGATCATATCGCGAATCTATTCTCATCAGAGGGAATGCCAGTCTCATTTACAAGGAGTGGTTCACTAGCATATTCAGATACAAATTTAGATATAGAAATAGAAACCCCTCAGAGATAATGGTCAAATAGATTTTTCATTCTTTCCTCTTTTTTTATTGATTTCCATTTATAACCACACATTTAAGACCTCAGTGGGGGCCTAATAACATATTCAGGGACAAAGGTCTAATAAACTTGGTCATTGGGTCATCTTCTCGAGTCAAAGCCAAAAAAGAATGACCCTCTCTGCTATTACCAAAGGTACGGCAAAGGGTCAAACCCAAACATGCTTCAAATCATCATGCGTCAAGTCAATCATGCATTTTATTTCACATGTTCATATTCATATCAGATAACAAACAAATCACATTTCAAATTCATGTATCAAGAAAAATTCAAAATCACAAATTAATTATCTAGAAAATCTACTTAAAAATGCATGAGAAAATACTCAAAAACTTCCTTACCGAAACCTTTAAGCTTTTCAAGATCAGTTTTCTTTTTAGGGAGGAGAAAGGAAGGTTTTTTGTTAGAGTCCTTGCATTAGGTAGCATTTTTGAAATTTAAGTGAAGAAAGAGCTTAAGGGTGAGCTCTTTTGAAGTTTTAGTATGAAAAAAAACAAAGGAGGAATTAAGGAGAATTACCGTGTGAAGATCGAAGGCCTTTCGGTCTCTTCCTAAGACTCTCTCTCTCTCCTTAGCTTTTTTTCTCAAAACACTTGGTCAAGTGAAGAAGAGGAAAAAATGGAAGGAATAGGAGACAAGAGTGAATGGAGAGGGCTTTAAATAGCCATGGAGGGAAAATGCATGCTTGCCCCATGGCGGTATGCATGATTGACACGTGGTAACCGGTGGCAGGGTGCAACTGTCAACAGGGACCAATTGGATAGCTGTAGGTGACGTGATGGTTAACAACATAAGTAGCTAATGGGACGCGCACTGATAGAGCACAGGATGGTAGTCATAGTGTGGAGGTTACGTGTAGGTAAGCGTGCATAGGTGTTCTCTTGTCAGGCATGTAGGCATGCACGATGTGACACGTGCTGCGTGACGTGACCGTGCACAGGCTTATGCAATGTGAAGTTTCACACTGTACGCAAATGCATGGGTATGCGAGATCGCAGGCGCGTGGGCTCGCATGCGCGCAAGCCATTTCTGCAATTAGCGAGATTGCAATTGTCCATTTTTTTTTATGATTTCTTTAATTTTTCTTTGAAGAGTTTGCTGATGCAGGATGATGGGAGAAGGATTATAGTGATACCTTTTAAGCATGAAGATATAGAAAACATCATGTAGGCTAGCAAATTCTTGGGGCAATGCGGTACACCACAGGACCTATACGTTCCAAAATCTCAAAAGACCCAACAAATCATGGACTCAACTTTTCACTCTTTCTAAACTGCATTTTTTATATGGAAAGACCTTGACGAAAACGTGGTCACTAATAGCAAATTTCAAAACTCTCCTTCTATTTTTAGCATAATTCTTCTACTAACTCTAGGCAGTATCGAGGTTTTTACGGATGATGTCAACCTTGTCAATAGTTCCCTTGACGTAATCTATTCAAGAGAGATACGTGTTCCCAATTTTATTACAACATGTTGGGGATCGATAAGGCCTATCATAGAGAACTTAAAATGAAGCCATACAAAGACTGAAGTTATAAATTTTGTTGTAAGCACTCGGTAAGGGGGAGATGTTGATCCCAACTGCCACCAAAGTCCAGTACATAAGCACCAGCATGCCTTTTAGTGTTTGATTGGTTCGTTTAGACTATCCATCAGTTTATGGATCGTAAGAAGTATTGAAGTACAAACTGGGGCAAAGAGCTTTTTGGAAACTTTTCCAAAAATGAGAAGTGAAACGAGGATCCCAATCTAAACCTACAGAAGCTAGGACTCCATGGCCTCAGACAATCCTCTCAACATATAAACAAGCCAACTTACTAGTTGAGTAAGTAGTCTTGACTGTAAGGAAATGAGAAAATTTGACCAGTTTATCCATAATGACCCAAATAACATTACGATATAAACTTGTCTTCTGCAAACTCTTGATGAAGTCTATAGTCAGATGCTCCCATTTCCATTATAAGATGGGGAGACCTTGTAGAAGGCCACTAGGTCTCTAATGCTCTACCTTGATCCTTTGGCACGTGAGATATTAGGAGACAAACTCAACAATATCTTTCTTCATACCATGCCATCAGAAATGACATCTCAAATCTCGGTACATCTTGGTAATTCAAGGATCGATAGACAACTTAGATGCATGGGATTCCTTCAGAACATCCAATCTGAGCTCAGGGTCACTAGGTACCCACACTTAATCTCAAAACCTATATAGTCTATCATTGGTTATTCTAAAGTCACTAGCTTTCTCGAATGCAAACTTATCAATATGCTTCAAAAATTTTGGATCCATTGCTTGAGCTTCTCAAATTCTCATGAAGAGAGTGGGCTGGACCCGAATTTGGGCAATGCATGCACTTTCATCGTAATGGTTCAATCGGAGACCTTGAATTATCTTGAGCATCCTTTAGTTATAAACCATCAACTAGGCCAACATGGCTGAGTCCTTTTGACTAAGGGCATCAACATCCTTCAAGAGGTCCATCCAATGCCCTGTCTCACGTTCAACTCATTCTAAGAAAATAAATACTTCAGACTTTTATGATCGATGTATATTTTAGAAGTCTAACCATATAAGTAGTGGTGCCTTATCTTCAGGGCAAAGACAATGGTAGTAAGTTCAAGGTTGTGAGTGGGGTAGTTACCTTCATGCGGCTTTAGCTAGCTGAAATCATATTCTACTACCTGATGATGCTGCATGAGTGCACATCCTAGACCAACATTAAACGCATCACAAA
>NW_019014599.1:214073-228138 GCF_000150535.2 Carica papaya
TTTGGGAATATCTTTGACGTTAACCCTCAACTAGTGATAGCCTAACCTGAGATCAATCTTAGAAAAGATTGATGCACCTTGCAATTAGTCAAATAGGTTGTCAATATGAGGCATGGGGTACTTATTTTTAATAGTCACCTAGTTGAGTTCCTGATAATCAATACATAGCCTGAGGGTCCCATCTTTCTTCTTCACAAATAAAACTAAGGCACCCTAAGGAAAATGACTTGGTCTAATGAACTTCTTCTCCCATAGTGCTGTGATCTAGCGTTCTAATTCTAAAAGTTCTGTTCGGCCAATTTAGTAGACTATTTTTTAGATAGGCTATCCATAGGACTAGGTCAATGGAGAACTTGATCTCTCATCGGGGAGGTAGATCTGGTAGCTCCACAGGAAAAACATCTCAGAAGTCACGGATGACAGAGATCGTCTGTATTGATGGCTTAGGATCCATGTGCCTATACATCATAGAGGTTAAAGAAAGACAAGCAAATTTTTCCAAATCTTTGAAAAAACCTTTCTATACAATTATAAAATTTCATAAACATTCATTAACAAAACAAAATTTTCTTATAGTTCTTAGATTGTTTCCTTCTAGGTGAGTGAAGGGTTACAGTTTTCTAAAAAATCCTTTTATAGTGTTACATCAAATCTAAAAAATTCTAAGAGAATAAGCTTTATAGTTAATTATTTACCTAAAACATTCACTCTACAATTCTTATATACAACATGTGCTTCTAAAAGTCATCTAACGGAGGTGTCTACGACTAAAATTTGTTCTAAAGGTTTTAGTTAAGTTCCTAAGGTTTTTGTAAATCTACGTGATACAAAAGAATGGAGGGCACCATTATCAATCAAAGCACGATCAGTAGAGTTATAAATAGAAAGCGTGCCCTAAATGATACCCGGTGTAGCTATGACACCAGGCTCGTTGAGACGGAAGATTCTTCCTCGTGCAATGGGTCTAGTAGTGTCTTGTGGATTCTGGGAATAATCCTTCATAAAATTTTACGTGCTCCCGCACTTATAGCAAGAATTGTTTAAACGGTGGCAGGGTCGATTATGATGATTTTGCCCACAATGCTAACATATATAGGCAAGCTGAATAAGCTTACTAGGAAGTGGGGGTGGGACTATAACAGGAACTATACGGGGTCGCTTATCAACATGGTCAGGGCCAGTCATCTTCCTCTTTTGTTGTTGTTGTGTACTTACATGATTAATATGCCAATATCGGCCTTAACGAGCTCCTTGGCCAACTAAGTATGCTTAAAAAGCTTAGTAACGGCTTCAATATAGAAACTCAGTCAAAGATATTATCTCTCAGACCCTTTAGAAATTTTAAAGCCTTCTGGCTCTCAGTGGCTATAATTTCAGGAGTAAAAAAGGATAACTAGACAAATCGAGCGACGCACTAGCTCATAGTCATGTTTCCTTGATGCAAGTCTTGGAATTCTTCTTCCTTTTTCTCTCAAACATAAATGGGGAAAAAGTTCTTGAGAAAGGCATCCATTAAATGGTCTATAGCAAAACATCCTTCTTAAGCTACCAATAACATTTGACTTCTCTAGGGAACATAAAAGCCGCTAAGGAAACCTTTAGTTCCTCAGTTAGTTTTAGGATAGAGAAAAGCTTTTCAATTTACAAGATCCATGCTTCAGTGGCCATGGGGTCAAGTCCACCATCAAAGTGAGGAGGTTTTAGTCTCCTAAATTCTGAGATGTTCTGGGAGATGATTTGATTGATAGGACGATGGTCATTTACAAGAGCTGGTTGACCATCACGGGCTCGGTTGTGACCTAGAACAGCGGTAAGACCTTGAATAGCTTAAAATTATTCTGTAAACTCAGCCCAAGTTGGAGCATCGTAGGCCTTAGGTTGTTCTACAAAAGGTCTTCCTCGAGTCATTAAGCCTACAAAAGGGAGATAAAAGTTTTAGAAAAAAGTTTGATGACTATGTCAAAAAATATTATCTCAAATGTGAAGAATTCCCTAATGTTTTTCTAAATCTAAACTTTAGGCCTTAATGTAAGGGATCTTCTGACAATCATGCTCTGAAACAAACTGTGACATCCCAAATACCTAGTGTGGTAAAAGGGAGATTGATAACAAGACAAATACGAATGCAAATAATGAATATATATATATATATGCAGTGGAAAATAAAATAACGTACAACAAAATTTGAGTTTCAAATTTTATAACTGAGGCAAAGAAGATGGCTACCAAATACATTATACAAAAGTTATGGAGAGCCACTTCTTTCGTTAAAAGTTTGTTTCATCCGAGTATGGATAGATAAAAACTCATAATCCTCCTAAAGATTCATGAATGGATCCAAACAAGCTTCAATGGGCAACTCAACAAGCAAATTGTCACTGCCATCATCTGAGGGGGATATAGATTAGGGTGAATTTAATTAACTGAGTAAAAAAATAGTGTCTAAACTACACTATTGAGGTTTTTAAATATTATTAAACTTTGAAATGTACTGTATTTACATAAATGAGTGACTTATCTTTACAACTTGTCGTAGAATAGATTCATTTAACATATTAAGAAAACCTTTATCTTTCTTTTAAAATCCATTTTAAACATTAATATCATAATAAAATATAAATACAAAGCGGAATATAAGAGAGTCAAGGCACAACCAGGCAGTGTAATTAAAACTAGTTGAACCAACTAAAACCACAGCAAGGTTATGATAAAATAGAACATACCATACAAAACTAGTAGAATATGAAATATCAAACTACTATTCTAGCCATGTCATTAGATGGTTAAATTTTATTTATGTTCTTTAGAGATCTTTGCACAAAATTGTTCTAACTTATATCAATTGAGAGCAGAAGGGATCCCCAAACTACCATTAGGAAAGAAAAACATATCATTTCCAAACTAGACATTTCAGATATTGACTAATGAGCATAGTCGTACTTTGCCACTATGGCTCCTACAGATCAGATTATACTAATAACCACGACCCTACTTCCCCACTATAGCCCCTACAGATTAGAATGTAAATCCACTCTTATCAGAGGTAATGCCATTCTCATTTATAGGAGTGATTCACTAAAATATTCAAATACAGAAATAGAAACCCCTCAGAAATAATGGTCAAATGGATTTTCCATTATTTTCTCTTTCTTTACTAATTTCCATTTATAATAATCACACATTAAGGACCTAGTGGGGGTTTAATAGCATATTCAGGGACAAAGGCCAATTTACCGGGACTTGGACATTGGGTCACCCATTTAGAAATATATGAGAAAATACTCAAGAAATCCCTTACTGAAGCCTTTAAACTTTTCAATATTAGTTTGCTTTTTGGGAGGAAAAAGGAAGGTTGTTTTACAGAGTCCTTGCGTTAAGTAACTTTTCTGAAATTTAAGTGAAGAAAGAGCTTAAGGGTGAGCACTTTCAAAGTTGTAACGTGAAAAAAAAAACAAGGAAAGATGGAGAATTATCACGTGAAGATCAAAGGACTTTCAATCTTTTCTCAAGACTCTTTCTCTCTTCTTAGCTTTCTCTCTCAAAAGTCTTGGTCAAATGAAGAAGAGGAGAAAATGGAAGTAATGAGAGAAGAGAGTGAATGACAAGGGATTTAAATAGCCGTGAAGGGAAATGTATGATTGCCATGTCGTAGCATGCATGGCTGACACATAGCAGTTGATGAAAGGGTGCAGCCGACGACAGCAATCAATGGGATGACTATAGGTTATGTGATGGCTGACAGCACGAGTGGTTGATGGGATGCTCGTTGACAACACATAGGCTAGCAGCTATAGCGCGCATGCCGCGAGCAATTGTGCGCGTGCAGATAAGCATGATGTGGCCCATGTTGCACAATGTGACTACGTGGAGGCTTTCACGATGTGAAATTGTGCACTATATTGGACGTGGCATGTGGGCAAGCATACGGTCGGCCTGCCTCGCGTGCACATGTGAATATGTATGCACGAGCATGGTCTTCCTCACATGCATGCGTAAATCCACAGGCACGACACGCGAGGGTGTGGGCGTGTAGGCTCGCGGGGCGTTTTGACGGTTCTCGAGATTTTCCCTTGCCTTTTTCGTTTTTTTCTAATTTCTTTCAATTTTCTTTGAAGTGTTAAAATAGTTTTTAACAAAAATCAACAATAAATAAAATAAAATAATTTTCATAATTTAATAAAACAAAATATTAAAAATTAAAAATATGCACAAGTTAGATAAATTTTAATTTCTAATAGATATTGAAATTAATTGTTAAAGGCCATAATACCTAAAAAATATAGAGTTTGAAAACATCCCATTAGAACACAAGGTGTCGGGGTATTACATACCTCATGGGTTAAATTTTTATATATGAAAAATTAAAAGAAAATAAAATTTTGAGGAAAATAAAATCAAAAATTGGATTAAAATTTGTTAATAAAGCGAATAAATTAAGAAATTGAAACAAATAAGGAAAAGTTTTAAATTGAAAATTATAATTAACAATTAAAAGGAAAATTAAAATTTTGAGAAAACAAAAATTTGGGCTAAAAATTAAATGGAGAAAATAATGAGGTATTTTATTAAATGAGTCAAATTACAGAATAAAGTTAAACAAGGAAATACATTTAAATGGTGAGTTTAGTTGGTTAATAAAAAGGAAATTAAATAAATTGCATACTTGAAAGATAAGGAAAATTAGAGGACAGTGGGAAAGGGATAGTTAGAAAAATAGAATTAAAAATTGAATTAGGTTTCAGGTCAGTTTAAAATAATAAGTATAATAGAAAAATTAAATAAGTAGAGTCATGGTAAATCTTTTACCTATTTCCTTGTAGAGGATATTGTATTGTGTGTTTACTGAATGTAGGAACCCTACTCTATGGTTGGGTTGATGGTGTTTCACTCTGAATAGATTTGGATCGATGGCGTCCCACTCTAATGAGAGTCTAGACGATGTATAATTAGAGGTCACTATAGCAAAGTACTATTTTCACTGTAGAATATTGTTAATGATATGGATTATTGATATTGCTTAATAATCCCCATTCATAGTAGTAGCTAAGTATCCCTTTTGCCCTCCTTGGTATAGGGTTAAACGAGTCGCACAAAGGTATGTAATCAATTAAACCTAAATTAAGATAATAATCTATAATATGACTTTAAAAAGTGTCTAATCTTGAGTTAGTGGAAATAATTGATACAATGTGATTGATGAAAAGAATTGATTGACATCAATAGAAAAAAATAATTGTACTACGAACAATGGCTATGGGTACAAAAGGGAAGGAAATGAAATTAAGAATAAATAGTTTTAAATTAGTTTTAAGTCTAAATTGTATTTTAGAAGATCATAGTATGTTTTCTCACTGATTGTATCGATGGTTTTTTAGACGTTGTTTGTATTGATATAATATTGCTATTCTTACTAAGTTAATTGGAACTTACCCCAAATTCATTTTCCCCCAGATGAGGTGACAAATCTACCTCTTGAGCCATGTCTGGATCCTTTATGCGATGACTAGGAGTTTTGAAGATAACACTTTATTTTATGAGGCTAGATATATATTTTGATATGTTAACTAAGAATAATCTATAAAATGTTAACCTTAGTGCCATAAATGTAGCTTTGCATTTTTGTAAGTGATGTATATATTCCACATTAGTTAAAATAAAAAATTTTATCTGCTCTATTGGAATTGTTACCCCATGGGCATTGGGGCATCATAGGTAGTATCAGAGCAAGATTCCTAGGAACATCCCTAGAGCTGAGGCTGAGGTTCTAGATTAGATTAAGTTAGAAGAGAGAACTCCCTAAATTTGTGAACCTTAACTATTCTAGACTTAGCTTTCTATCTATAAGATGTTGTTTCCCATGTAGAGGCAATTATGACACACGGAAGACCTTCTATATAGTATCCTAATGATGCCCCAAGTAGGGCAGAGATTACATAGTTGTTTCGGGCTATTCAAGGCCTGACTAATATTGTGGGCAAATAGACAAACGAGGCTTAAAATGCTGATCACCCTCATCCTAGGGAAGATCAAGCAAATCATAATGGTGCCATAGTCTATAGCATATTTAAAATCTTGAGGTTGAATCCTCTTTTCATTTGTGGTCTTGATCCAATGGTCACCGAAGATTGGATTATGAAAATAAGAAATATTACTATCTTGGATGTTATTGATGAATAGAAGGAACCATTAGCAGCATTTATGTTCACCGATGAAGCTACACACTAGTGGAGATTGAAGAAATAGACTTTACCTACTCTTACCACTTGGGATCAATTTCTGGATACCTTTCACTGGACCTTTTTCCTAGTCTTTTTTAGAGAAAAGAAAGAAGAAGAATTTTTGGACCTTTCACCGGATCAGTCATTATGCTTCTAAATTTTTTTAGTTGTCCAAGTTTGTGCCTGAGCTCATTTCCTGTGAGAGAGAGAAGGCGCAGAGGTTTCTTAAGGGCTTGAGAGGTGATATATATGATAGAATGGCCATGTTTTGACCTACTACCTATACAAAGGTACTAGAAAATGTCTAGTTAGCTAAGGAGTTACTTGCAGCCAGATATAGATAGGTTAACAGTTCCAAGGTTGCTGACAATCTAAAGAGAAGATAGCTAGTGAAGGATCATGTTGACAAGTAACCCAAAATATATCCTATAACTCTACCCCCAGGTAACAGTTCTACTCCTCGGCAAGTATGTAAAAACTATGGGAGGAACCATGGTACCCGTTGTGCCGCTAACCAATGGATAGTAATGTTTAAAAATATATATAAGTGTATTTAATTAAAGTTAAAGTGGAAGTTACATTCATCCCTTATAAAATATAGTGCATTTTTGAGACATTGAATTAGCTATTAAATAATTACAAATATTGTCTGAGCTAAGTCCTACAAAATACAAAATAGTTGCCTCATCACAAAATATAACACTTTCAGTGCACTCATCTTCTAAGGATCAACGAATGGATCAAAGCAAGCATTAAGGTGCAAGTCAAGGGGTAGATAGCCTTCTAGGGGGAATGAATTAGGGGGATGAATTGTAATCCACTGTTTAGATCCATACTATTAACATTTTGGGGGGGTGAATGAATTGGGGTGAGTTCCATGAAACTCAGTAACGAAAGCAATATTAGATCCATATTATTAACATTTTTAAGAGACTACTAAAAATTTCATAATACAGTTACAATTGATTTTAGAAACCACTAAAAATTTTATAGTAAAATTCTTAATTTGAATTTATTTAAAATAACACTTTCAAATCCATCCCTAACTGTATAGTCCAGTGCAAAATAATCAAGCTATTTAAAGAAATCACAACTGATCATCAACACTATTTGCACATTTTTTCATAGTTTTGTCTATTCAATTATCTTGGCTCAATTAGGTTTCCATTATTTATAAACCTTCACACGAAGATGTTTAGACCTATATCAATGAGGGGATTCTCAACTATCGTTGTGAATGGGGAAGTGGTTCGATTAGTAGTAGACTAAGTCAATAAGGCTGATGCGATATCCATTCACAGGGAGTGGTTCAACAACTATCAGTAGAAGACATCAAACAGTAATTCCTTTGTGATAATAGTTAAATGGATTTAGGAATTTCTTTGTTCATTAAATTTTTTATACAACAATAATAATCTAAGCCTAAGGCTACCCTCGAAATTTGTCACTTGTTTATCTTTCTAATGGATAAAACACGTATTTCACTATACAGCCCATCGAGCTCATTACACGCACTTTGGCCCATTAAGACCCATTAGACACATTTTGGCCCATTAAGGCCCAATAAGCATACTCAGCCATTAAGACCAACTAAACCCATTTTTTCCCACTAAGGCCCATTAAGTAAACCCGGGCCCAACAAGGCCCATTAGGCAGGCCAAGGCCCATAAAGGGGGAAGCCCTTCCTGCACTCACTAATTGATGAGGTAGAGACCAGCCACACGGCCCTCTCGACACACGAGTGCACTTGATAAATTTGTGCAACATGGGCAGATTGCGCATTGAAGTGAGCCCAAGGCATACTGTCTCGGCACTTCAGTGTGTCACGCCATGCCCCTATGCACGTATGTACAAGTCCACTCCACATGGCACTACATGCCATCACGCGTTCTCACAGCATAATGCACTAGCGTGCACTCATGCGACATGACACAGCAGCGCGCATTCGTGCAGCACACACACCAACGCGTGCTTATATTTCCTCGTGCAGTATAAGTGCCATCATACGCACTCTATCGATGTGCATACCTACCAAAGTGACACACATGCGCTCTCTGTGCATGTCAGTGGCTATCTCAGCACTTTAGGCATACTAGATCAATCCTGCACATGCACCTGCATATTCACTACGGGCTTTCTCGGTGCACATTGCGCTTGGTAGACCTCGTGCATGTGCTTACAGCTTGTTGTGCGCATATAATGTGCAAGGGGGCCATGTCCTGGCACTTAAGTGTGCCTTGACAGTGTCCCGTGTGCACTGGTTGTACGACACAATTGTATACTGCAGTCTTTCCTGTAAGTTTTTCCTTTATCCCTTTCAATCACTTTTCATACATTTACACAAAAAAAGTAATCAGTTGGACACTAAACACATGCAAACCAAATCAAAATCACTATGAATATACAGATACATCACCAAGTTAAAGAACAAGCATGCATGCGATTCTAAGCTACTTTAGTGATTCTAAATCATAGAAAACTCATTAAACAGTATCAATACTCTAGTCCTTACCTAACTTGCAGATGGTGACTGGTGTTTTTAAACAAAGGAAGAAAGCTTCCTAAAAATAAAGCAGGAAGTGGTTGCAGCATCAAAGGCTTATTTTTGAAAAATAGAGTCTTTTGTGGTTTTGAAGAAGGAACGTTGCTGCGAGAAGGAGATAATTAAAGGACAAAGAACCAAGGAAGGGAAAATAAATAGGTAGAGGGACGAGTCTTACCTCTCAGGGAAAGAAGAACGGAGGTGTGGCAGCAAGGTTTGCACCATGAACAACAGTAGAAAATGCAGTAGCCTTGGCTTTCTCTCGGTCTCTCACTCTGCACTCGCTTGAAAATCCTTATAGATGCTCTTTCTTTTCTATTGGTTTTGCTCTCTTAAAGAAGTGAGGAGAAATGAGGAAGAACATGCCTTAAATAGGTGAAGCAAAAGTGAGGAGATCCATTAAATCACATGCAGAAGAGGATGGTTGTCGATCGGGTAAGCGACTGATTGAGGCAGACTTTGTTTCGGTTGAGATACGCCACATATCCCAAGGGTACTACCCTGAGGTGATGGACAGAAATTGGAACAACTTCGTGAAGCGTGACATAGAAATCTGAGCATTTTATGATTTATTTAATTTTCTCTATTATCAACATAATTAATTTGATTGTTGTGACTTTGATATGATGGATCTGATGTTTTCTTTAATAAATAAATTGTTTTTATAAACTAAGAAAGGACCCCAACATGACCCCTGATGGTAAGTGTTGATGACATAATTATTCACTTTTAAAATCTTATGATGTTATTTAAATACTATTTTTCTTACTAAGTATATGGAACTCATCCCTTTCAATGCCCTCAGATGAGGAAGATAGTGAGGAAACGATCGTTGACCTACTACTTAAAGTCTATGAGGATCTCGTGGATCCACAAACTTTGAGTGCATGAATTATCCCGCACTCTGATGAGTCCATTCACATAGTGAAAGAAATGGCCTTTTTTTGTATTTTGATATTTTGTATTTTGTTGCTACTTCTGCTTTTAATTTTATATGTGTAATTAAAACTCATATATATTTTGGTAAGGGATTTGTAATAATTTGCTCTACTGCATACAATTATTTATCATGCACTCGTAATCTATTTCTGTATCTAGCACCCTTATACCTTAATTAGTAATTTGGATGTCACACCAATTAAGGGTGACAACGAGGTAAGAATAGTGGTAATCTATCATATAAAAATAATTGGCTTTCTTTATGCATTTAATCAGTAATAATCTTCCAAAAGTTGTTCATACATGTTATTTTAAGTTGAAGTGAATGTGTGCATGTGTTCATGCATATTTTGATATTTAATTTATAATTTATATGATACATGATGTGTATTTTTGCTTTTGGATTATTTATGATGCATTAAAATGATTTGCATAAGGAAATTAGGAGCGATATGTAGGAGTTGTATGCAGAAACATAAGGAAATAATTTGTTTTCTTCATGCATTTTAACCAATAATAATCTTCTGAAAGTAGTTCATACTTGTTTGAAGTTGAACTGGATGTTTGTGTGTGTTCATGCATATTTTGATTTTTAATTTATAATTTGTATGTTAAATTATGTGTATTTATGTTTTTGGATGATTGATGATGTACTAAAATGATTTACATAAGGAAATTGAAGTGAATGTGTGCATGTGTTCGTGCATGTGGTCATGAATATTTTGATGTTTAATTTGTAATTTGTTTGTCAAATGATGAGTATTTATGTTTCATGCAACACCACTCACCCAAAGAAGCTACTTGGGAAATTGAGAGTGATATGTGGGAGTTCTATCCAGAGTTGTTTAATTAAATTTCAAATTTGGGGACAAATTTTTGTAATGGGGTAGAAATGTAACACTCACAAACAAGTTGTCATAAATAACATTATCCCTTTTGTAAAATTTAGTTTCTCTTTAAAATTCCATGAATTCCAAATTGAATTAACTTTTATGCAAGTTCAATTCCAAACCTTTTCCTAAAATTACTTGTGAGATTTGGGAAATCCCTCTGGTCGTGAGCACTTTTCTTTTATAGGGAAATAGGTCACGAGAAGGGAGAGAAAAGTTTTCCCAACCAGTGAGAAAGGAGCTGCCCTTGCGGACATAGGGACACGTAGGCTATGCCATGTACAAACACAGCTGCAGGAAAACCTGCGGGTATACAACTTGCCTTCTATTTTTCCCTCTGCCGTGGGACACTCCACTCACCACAAAATATGGTGACAGAAAGCTTAGTGCGAGTTGTTCACCTTCCTAGCAAGGTATCTTCATTTGGCCATCTAGGGTAGAAATATCACTTGCATGTGATATGATGCCCAAAATTGAAAGGAAAATCCTCCTTAAAAAGGTTGTGTCTTCAAGCCTTCTTCATCCAATCTAGAGGAGAGAAAAAGAATTTCAACCAGAGAGAAAACCAGAGAGAAAACCAGAGAGAAAACCAGAGAGAAAGCAAGAGAGAAGAAAACGATTGTGTGTGAAGCTTGTGTGAGCAAGAATTATGACACCTTTCCTCCTTTGAAAGATAAATTATTCCCTTGGTCTTTTATTTCATTACCACCTTCAATTGGTAATTTCTTTTTTGCTTTTAGCTAACCCAAACCAAAAGCCCTGGTGCTTTAATTAAAGCTTTTTTTTAGAAAAAAAGAGCTTCCGGACTGTACAGGTAGTAGTCGACTTCTCCTTCCTTTTTCTTCTTTCTTTTATATTTCTTTTTAATTCCTAGGATATAGATAAGTGTAAGCCTCTAGGATCATCGAAACTAAACTGCAGCAGTGGAATTGCTCTAGAAATCCGCAGGTTCGTTGCTAACACTATCAGTGTTGTCCAGGTGAATTACAGATTGTTCTCCTTGCTTAAAAACTTAATTTCTTGAGCCTTTGGACAGCAATTACGATGTAAGAATAGTGGTAATCTATCATATGCAAATAATTGGTTTTCTTAATCCATTTAATCAGTGATAATCTTTCAAAAGTTGTTCATACTTGTTGTTTCAAGTTGAAGTAAATGTGTGTGTTCATGCATATTTTGAAGTTTAATTTGTAATTTGTATGTTAAGTGACTTGTATTTATGTTTCAGGATGATTGATGATGTATTAAAATGATTATATAAGGAAATTTGGAAGGAAAACACAAAGGATGACGGTAAGGGGCCTGCATTTCTGCTATCTACATTTGTCAGGCACAAAAGTTCTAAGAAAAAGGTTAGACAAAACTCTGCCATGTGCGATGCACCCACGGGATATTTTTTAGGCACCTAAAAGCCCCGAGACTAGGTCCCTTGGCACGTTTCATATGCACAGCATGTTGCATGAAGACGTGCAACTCTACCAAGTGCTGTTGTGTGCCAATAGAGCTCGGGACAAGCACTGTTGTGTGCGGGATTCGTGTCTTTATGCCCAAAAATGACAGGACAAGGGTCCCCATGGCATGTTATTCTGCACAGCATGGCTTGTGGCCCGTGTGACTTTGCCAGCCGCTAGGCACTAAGAGAGCCAAGTGAGATAGGCACCGCTCTAGTATGCAAGGGTGCAACAAAAGTTCCCCTTTATGCAGGCTGTTCTTAAGCTGCTTCACAGATTAAATTTTATAAGTGAAAAATGGAAAGAAAAAAAGATAAAAATTGAATAAAAATAAAGAAATAATACGATTGTTAAGAAAATGAATAAATTAAGAAACTAAAACAAACAAAGAAATGTTTTTAAATTGAAAATTTTGATTTACAATTAAAAGGAAAATGAAAATTTTGACAAAAAGGAAACTTGGGCTAAAAATTAAACGAAGAAAATAATAAGGTGTTTTATTAAGTCAGCCAAATGAAGGAATTAAGGTAAACAAGGAAATATATTTGAATGGTGAGTTTAATTGGTTAATAAAAAGGAAATTAAATAAATTGCATAATGGAAAGATAAGGAAAATTAAAGGACAATGGGCAAGGGATAGTTAGGAAAAATAGAATTAAAAGTAGAATTAGTTTTTAGGTCAGTTTAAAATACTAAATATAATGGAAATATTAAATAAAAGCCAATATAACTTAATTAACCAAGAGTCATGGTAAATCAGTTTACTTATTTCCTTGGAGTGGATGTTGTTTTGTATGGTTACTAATTGCAGGAATCCTACTCTATGGATGGGCTAATGGTGTTTCGCTCTAAAGAGAGTAAGACTGATGATGACCCACTCTGACGAGAGTCTGGACGATGTACAATTAATGGTTATTATAATGAAGTACTACTATAACTGTAGAATATTGTTACCGATATTGATTATTATTATTAATTGACGATCCCGATTCATAGTAGTACCCGAGTATCCCTTCTACCCTCCTTGGGTATAGTATTAAATGATTTCACACGAATGTATGCCATCAGTGAAACTTAAATTAAGATAACAACCTATAATAAGATTTCAAAAGAGTGTTTAAGTCTGAGTTAGTGTTATTGAAATGATTGATATACATTGTGATTGATGAAAGGAATTGACTGACTAATATGGAACATAAATGATTGTATTGTGAATAGTGACTATGGTTTTAAAGGGAAATGAAATGAAATAAAGAATATATAGTTTTAAATTGATTTTAAGTTTAAATTGTATTTTAAAAGATCACAATATGTTTTCTCACTAACTGGATCAATGAGCTTTTAAATGTTGTTTGTATTGATATAATACTACTATACTTGTTGAGTTAGTTAGAACTCACCCCCAAATCCTTCCCCCCTAAATGATGTGTCAGATTTAGCTTGAGCTAGGTATGGATCTTTTCCGCGATGACTAGTAGTTTGATAAGAACACTTTATTTTATGAGGCTAGATATGTATTTTAATAAGTTAACTGAGAATACTCTATATAAACTTTGTAAAATGTTAACCATAGTGCCTCAGATATAGCTTTGTATTTTTGTAAGTGATATATATATTCCGTGTTGGTTAAAATAAAAAATTTTATTTGTTCTATTAGACGTTGTTGTGCTGTGAGCATTTGGACGTCATAGAAAATCTATAAAACTGATAGAGAGATTTTTTTCCCTAGTAAGAAATATTTTTCCTTGTTTTTCACCCAAATTATTAATTAAAGTGTCCTATGATCCATGAGAATCCAATCATATCTCTTCAAAAGAAGCATGTTAAATATATGAAGAGATCATGGACGAATCCACAAGATTTGTGATTTTCTTTAAATTGAGAGATCTTCAAGTGATTTTCTTTAAATCAAGAGACCTTTAAGAATTTTTGTAATTTTGTGTTTAATTTAAGGATTTATAAAATCTTGGGTGTTACAGAAGTCACTGGTTCAAGTCAGGTTTATGATTTTTATATCTCCTTATT
>NW_019014599.1:271508-282043 GCF_000150535.2 Carica papaya
TGGTCAAAACTCTATTAGTTTGGATCTAATGGTCGTTTTAAATTTTTATCGATAATAAATTTCTCTTTATTTTAAATTATTAATATTTCTACATTCTAATTTTTATCATATTTTATTTTATTAAATTTGGTATTTGATTGTTTAAGATATTTGAATTTGATTTTATCTTTAATTTACAAATATGAGTTTTCAAAAAGGTAAAATAAAAATATGTATGTCTAATTAAAATTTTAATTATGATATTATTTTTAAATTATATTTTTGAATTTCAAAAAATGAGAGATAGAAAAGAGAAAAAAGATCTCCCTCATACTGCACCATGCTCCCCCATACTCCCTTTAATTTTATATTTTTGAATTTTAAAAGAATAGGAAAAGAAAGAAAAGAAAGGAAAATAAAAAAGTAGATAAGATCTTGCCCCATACACGCTCCTATGCCTCCCCGTGCTTCTGAATGTCTTGTGGGCCCCATGGTCACCACCACCGCTCTTCTTTCTTGGACGCTTGCCATGTGGCACACATCCAAGCCTCCTCTATGCCTATTTAAAGGCTCTCTTCTTTATCATTTCCCACACTTCATTTTTCTTCTATTTTTATTTTTTAGAGAGAGATTTTAGAGTGATAAAGAGGAAATTTTAGAGAAAGAAGGAGAAAAAGTAGGAGTTAAGGTGCTTGACCAAGGAATGCCAAAAGTTCTTTTCTCCCCTTTCCAAAAGACTAATCAACTCGGTTATGATAAGGGATTCTTTAATATTTTCATCTATATTTCTAAATGCTCTTTTTAGTTAATTAATTGGGTGAAATTGAATATTTGTTGAAATGGATTTCTACACTTGTTTGGTGATTAATTTTTTATAATCATTCATGATAAATGTGTTATAATGATGATTTGAGATACATGTGCGATTGACCCTTTTTCTTACCATTGGTAATGGCAAAGAGGGTTGTTTTAAGGAGGTTTGGCTTTAAAGAATATCCTAACTGTCAAATCCAGGTATAATGGGCCTTTGACCGAGTATGTTGTTGAACCCCCATCAGATTCTGGATGTGAGGTATGATACATGATATTGTGCTGTATGACTATGATGCATGAATTCCTAAAAGAATTGATGTCTGGTATTGCTGAACATGTTGGTTTGATGTATAAGTCTCTACGGTAAATGATCATTGTTTAACCATGTAAATAGTGAACATGATGCATGAAAATATGATAACTAAAAATTATATGCAAGTTTGGCCCTTTACCTTACCTTAGTAATGGTGAAGAGGGTTATTCTAGTAGATTTTGGTTCAAGAGGATAACCCAAAGGTCAAGTCCGGGTAAGATGGGCCTTCGGGCTAGATATGTGAAATGAGCCTTCAGACTGGAGACGATGTGGAATCCTTATCAAGAGCAAAAACGATTGAATTGAACATGTAGTATACATATGAAAAGAGTATGAAAGTGTTGTGAGCTTAAAATAAACAAGTTAAAATAATGGAAAAATTCATTCGACTGTTATCTCAAGGGATTTTTGTTTCTCCCTCATCTGAAAAGCTATTGGTGAACTACTCCCCTGTGATGATCGGTGGTCCCTCTGACAAGAGAGGATACGCGTTAGGTACATATAGGGCCACAATGGTGAGGTACGACTGTGGTCCTAGTTTAGATGGGGAAATAAAATGAAATAAGAATGGCCCGAGAATGGATCAATGATTCATGGCGGTAGCCAAAAGTACCTTCTACCCTTAGTGGATGTATGTTGTTATAGC
This sequence comes from Carica papaya, assembly GCF_000150535.2. Next base: position 273,260 of record NW_019014599.1, read on the forward strand.
TTCATACTACGATCAGTAAAAGGCTTAATAAAACCTAGTTGTAGTTAAAGGTGTTAATCATAATTCATATGATGATCTTCTATTTATTGAGTACGTTGCTCGTACTAGTTGAATCTCTACGATGATTTCTACATTGTTATTATGTTTAATAAGTATGGTGTTGATGTTAGTTAAATCTCTATGATGATTTGTACGATGGTTCTTCTGTATATTGCTAGTACTAATTGAATCTCTATGATGATTGGTACAATGATTCTTCTACACACTGCTCGTACTAGTTGAATCTCTATGATGATTTGTACAATGGTTCTTCTGTTTACTAAGTATGATGCTTGTACTAGTTGAATTGCTATGATGATTTGTATGATGGTTCTTATGTTTACTGAGTATGTTGCTCGTATTAGTTGAATCTCTATGATGATTTGTATGATGGTTCTTATGTTAATAAAGTGTTCTGTTTATTTGAATTCTATTAGATATTTGATATGTTTGGGTATGCCAAATGTGATATACATGCCTACTTAGATGTTGCATAATGGTGCTCATAACTTGGTTATGTAACTATTTCACCGGATTTCCTTAATGAAGACAAAAGAGTTTTTTGAATGATTAAATGACTTCATCCCGTGACGGTTCTTTGAGGTAAGCGGTACATAAAGTATTATTCAAACTACTTAATTTTTAAACCTTAGCTGTATGGTTTAAATACTCTTTCCTTTACTGAGTTTACATAGAACTCTCCCTTAATCCTAGATGATATGGAAGTTGAGGATTTTCTCCCCAAGTTTTATCTCGAAGTTTGTTTAGAACCTTTCACGGATCTTTGAAAATTCTTTAGGACATAATTCGAGTGCAATAGTTATTTTGCATTATAATGTAAAAATTCTATGAGGACCCCACTTTTGCATTCAATTACTTAAGATTGCTAAATTATGGTCTTTTATGTAAGTTTTTAAAACTTAGTTTGTTCTATTAGGGATATGTATTTTTTGCTTCATTGTCAAAAATTATCTTTAACACTAATAATTACTCTGTAATTGGCTCCCTTCTACCAATTAGGTATTTGGGACATCACACGATGACAGGGTCGATCACCATGATCCCATCCATAGTGTCGATAGGACTGACCAAACTAAAAGGGCTTTACAAGAGGTGGGGCTAAGGAAAGATTTGGTGTTATACGAGGTTTCTTATCAGCACAATTGGGGCCAAGGTCGGTTATCCTCCTTTTAGGCTACTGTTGAGCACAGATGTGAGTGATGCGCTGATGCCAAGCCGAAATGAGTCCTTCGACTACAAGAGCATGCTTAAGGGTTTCAACATAGGTACTAGGCTTCATCAAAGCAATGCAGTCAAAAATATCTGCTCTAAGGCCTTTTAAGAATTTTCGAGCCTTCAAGCTCTTGGAAGCAACTAGTAGGGGAGCGAATTGGGATAGATAAACAAACTTCGCGACATACTAGCTAATTGTCATACCCCCTTGACATAGATCCTGAAATTCCTATTCCTTCTTCTCCATAACATAAGCCGGAGAGAAGTTCTCTAGAAAGGCATCCATAAAAATATCCCAAGTGGTAGGAGTGGGCAAGACATGTAACACCTCATAAACTTTCCATTTAAAATGCATCAACATTCATTATTTTAGACCTCGTGACTACTTAAATTTTTGTTAGTATTTAAATTTATTGATATTTTGCCTTAGTAATTTATATAATTTTATCCATTTTATTAATTTTTCAAAATATTTCCAATTTAGATTTTAGGGAAATAGAAAGAATCGATGAAAATTAATGAAACAAGAACCAAAGCTGCAGCCCATGGCTCGCACGCCCGCAACCCATACCCAGCACAAGGGCAAGCCTGTGTGCTCGTACTGCAACGCGACAGGTAGCCTCCACACGCACAGTGCACTGCTGGGCCACCTGCCCATGCACAGCATGTAGTTATGTGCTGACTAATAGGATGATTAACTGCTGTCTCGTCGGCCATACTTGGCCATGCAAATCAGGCCCCACTTCTCACCCATTTTGATCCACTTGGCTTCTCCAATCTTCCCCCAAGTGGTCTGTCCCTCCTTGTCCCTTTTTAAAGCCCTCTTTTCCTCATAATTTTCTCATCATTTTTCCTTCTTCAAAATTTATCAAGTTAGAGGGAGAAAGAGAGAAAGAAACAAGAAGGAAACAAATAGGAGTTCCGCAAGCTTGTTATAGGATTTTCTTGGAGCTCTTTCCTTCACTTCCAAAAGATTAAGTCAACTCAATTTCGGTAAGCGATTCTTTAGTATTTTTATCTACACTTCTAAGTGCTTTTTCTAGTTAATTAATTTGGCAAGTTGACAATTATTGAAGTGGACTTTCCTACTTATTCAGGAATTCTGTTTTGATTCATGCTTGTTTGGTAATTTATTTAGATCTACGAAGCTATTATTCTTGATAAAAATGATAAAGTAATGATTTGTGATATAAGTAGGATTGACCATTTGTCTTATCTTTGGTAATGACTAGAGATTTGTTCTAAAGAGTTTCAACCTTAAGGAGTATACCGAATGGTCAAAACCAAGCATATGGGTCCCTTGGCTGAATATGTCAATGAGCCCCTACTTAGTTTTTGGAAGTGAAACATGGAATATTCATGATTATATAAAGTATAATATATTATAATCGTTCCATAGGGCTATGATACATAAATTCTTACTAAGTTTACTACTTGTTTACTCATATAGTATTATTGAACATGATGATTGTTGCTTAAGTCTCTTCAATGTTTGATCACTGTCTAAACTATGACATGTAACACAACATCCATTACTGTGCTAAAATGATTTAGAAACCCTATTTATTCGGGTCTTTAGCTACGTTAAACTTAATTAATTTACGCTACTTAATAATTATCATAATTCTTAATTTTAATTTATTTTTATTTAATTTTATTTTATCCTAACTCATTTAATTTAAATATAAAAATTGAGAAAAAAATCAAAAAATGACGAATCAGAAAGAAAATCCCACAGGAAAAAATCCCGCGAGGAGTTTGGTTGCCCGCGCGGGTGCTGGGCACTGTGCGCGTGCGCAGGTGCGCACAGTGGCTGCGGGACGTGCGCACACCACGCACGTCCCATACACTTGCACACACATAAGGGACGTGCGCACAACGTGCACATCCCCTCCATACGCATGCACGGGACATTTGCACAATGCACACATCCCGTCCACGCGCAGAGTGCAGGGTCAGGACCTGCACACGTTCTGTCGCCCACAGGCAGGTTGTCCGCGCATCACCTCATGTACGGACGGGCACCACACACTGTGCACGCACTGTCCGTGTAGCAGACCTGCATGGATAGGCCCTGTGTTCTTGGGGTTTGTGCGTAGTTGGTCTGCACGCGCTGCGCCCAAGCCCTATGGCATAGTAGGAGGCCTGTGCGCTTGCGGGCTAGCCTCAAGCGTGCCAGTTGGAGCACTGCTACCTCAGGCGGTGTACTGGCACTACCTTGGGTGACACGCCACCGTTGCTGGTGGAGAAGGCCCTCCTCCCTCATTTTTCATGAAAAACATCATTTTCTCATCTCTCTTCACTGGACTTTGCCACTTGGTGCCAATCTGATGGTTCCAAAATTTTATAAATTGCTCTCCCCCTTCCCTTCCTATCCACACTTCCATTCTTCCATTTTTTAAAGGTTTAAAGAGAGAGAGAGAGAGAGATAGTAATCTAGTGAGAGAATAAGAGAAAGAAAGGAGAATAGTGAAGGAGAAAATATCAAAGTTTTGGTAGGAAATCTAGTATTTCCTTCAACATCTTAGGGGGTATTTTTAGATAAACTAACTTAATGTGATTAGTATGTTGCTTGTTTTGTATGCCTCTGTGTTCATATGAGTCAAATTGTTCTTGTTTTTAAGCGTGATATGTGAATTGAAGGCACTTGATGAATTTACATGTAATAAATATAATATGTAATCGGTGAAAGTAAGAAGTATCGAGTGTCTCATTAGGCTTTTTATCTCTGAGGGGTTTCTATTCCCCTTGTCCTTTGGGGTATTTGTTTCTCCCTCCTTTATCTCGTTTGGAAAGACGTAAGAATACCGCTCTCAATAGATGATAGCGTACCCTCTGACGAGAGTGGTGTCGTACTATCTGTAGGGGTCACCCGTGGCTAAGTAATGTCATGGTAATAGATTGTACCATAGTTTGGAAAGCTAAAAATGAGCATGAGCAAATTGTTGTATCTGTATCTGATCTGGTCATTCCACTTGGGTAGTTTGAAATCTATATCTACCCTCAGAGATGGAAGTTGTAATGACTTTACGAAGTATGACACAAAAATCTGAGCATTTCACGATTTATTTGATTTTTTCTATTATCTGGCATGATGTATGTTTGATTTTCTATATTAACGTATCATTTTTTTAATAAATAAATAATTTTCTATAATGTGAGATATGTAAACGAGGAAGTTAAATGGTAAGAGAAAATAATTAACTTTTGAAATCTTATGATGTTAATTTAATACTATTTTCCTTACTAAGCATATGAAAATCACTCTTTCCATGCACCCTAGATGAGGATGAAAGTGAGGAACTGCAGGTTGACCTATTATTAGAAATCTATAAGGATCCCATGGATCTACAAGTCTTACTATATGACTATTCTCGCACTCTAATAAGTCCAATAGTATAGTGAAAGAAGTGGCCCTAATGTTTTATTTTTATTTTGTATTTATGAGATACTTCTAGTCTTAGTATATGTATGTATTGAAACTCATATATATATTTTATAAGGGATTTGTAATGATTTTGTTCTGCTGCATAAATTGTATCATGCACTCTTTATTCTGAATCTATATTTGACACTCATTTACCTTAATTAGCAATTGGGATGTCACAGATGATATCATAGTAGAATCTTGTGGATTAAATCCCTTGGACTGAGGCCTTACATTGATGAACCCTTTAGAATACCTAAGAAGGAAATACGCCATCTTTTCAAGATTAAACTTCTAACCTGTGTCTTCCTTCTTTTTATAGGAATGATGCAAGGAAGACCACCTGTAGAGCGTACTAAGCGACCTAAAGCCTCGGATCATCCGACCAAGGCTGAATTTATAAAACTTTTCCGAGTCATCTAAGGATTAACTACAGCTGTAGGACAGAACTAGCTAACCCTTGTCCACCCCCTGCCCCTGAATTTCAAAACACATATTGGTCTATCTTCCACAATATAGTAGAGTTTAGGAAACTTAACCCCCCACACTTTGAAGATGGTCATGATCCTTTAAGAGCCGAAGCCTGGATCTTACAAATAGAGAAGCTCTTCTCTGTCCTATACCTAATCGAAGAATAAAAGGTCCCTTTTGTAGCTTTCATGTTAAATGGTGAAGCTGAACACTAGTGGGGACTTAAGAAAGAAGTCCTGCCTACCCCTACTACTTGGGAAGAGTTTATGGATGCTTTCTTTGATAACATCTTCCCTACTTATGTACAGGAAATAAAGAGGAGGAAATCTAGGACCTCCACCAAGAATGCCTGTTAGTAGCCCAATATGTAGCCCGTTTTGTTCAATTGTCTAGGTTTGCCCCTTTGATGGTCACCTCTGAAAGTTGAAAAGCTAGGAAGTTCCTCAAGGGCCTTCGTGCCGACATTAATGATTGGGTTGCGATGCTGAGACCCAGCTCATATGCAGAGGTGCTCAAACATTCCCAGTTGGCCAAAGATCTTATCTCGATCAAGCACCAATGCATTACCCGAGTCCGTACCCAACAACAACCCTAATAGCTTAGAAAAAGATTGTCTGACCCAATAAGTAACCCTCTAGACAAATGAACCAAAGTTGCCCTTCCTCCTGCCTTTCCTGCACCTACAACTCCACCTACCTAAGCTAACTAACCCTGTCAACATTATGGTTGCTCGCATGGTGACCTACCCTATTGGCGTATCAATAACGCCTACTATCAATGCGAAAGCACCCAGAACCTTATAAAGGACTGCCCTTAACGACCAAAGGATGTAGCCTGACTCGTAGCACAAGGTTGAGTGTACCACTTAATGAATCTAATGCCCTTCCTACTCCAATCCTCATCTAAGGTATGCTTTATATTCATAATACTTCTGCCAAGGCTTTGATGGATACTGGTGCAACTCACTATTTAATTTCCTATGCATTTTCTTGTAATCGAGAGTTTAAACCAAAAGCTTTAGGAAAAATGCTAGTGGGGAAAACTCCCTCTAAAGGACTACTAGAAGCTCATTGTATATATAAAGACTATAGGATAAAAACTTTAGGGATAAAGGTATGTGTAAACCTAATACTATTAGATTTTATAAGATCTGATGTAATATTAGGAATGAACTTGTTGGAAAAGTATAAAGCTATAATAGACTGTGAAAGTAAAATTATAACCTTACAATCCTTGGAAAAGAAATAAAATTTATTGTTATCATTTTCCTAATGATTGAATGAATAGGAATATGGACGTTGATCCTGTTGTGTATTTCATACCAATTTTTTGCAATTTTTTGAATGTCTTTCCCATTGAACTTCCTGGTCTACCTCCCCCACATGAGGTAGAGTTCTTGATTAAATTGTTGACTAGAACCCAGTTGATCTCAAACCCCATGTATCACATGGCACTGAGCGAACAGAGCTGGAACATCAGCTTTCTGACCTTATCACCCAGAAGTTCATTTGCCCTAGCCATTCCCCTTGGGTGCTCTTGTGTTGTTCGTAAAGAAAAAGGATTATACCCTTTGATTTTACGTGGACTAGAGGGATCTCAATTGAATGACCGTTAAAATCAAGTACTCTTTATCTTGGATCGATGATCTCTTCAATCAACTGCAAGGAGCCATGATCTTCTCTAAAATCAATCTCAGGATTGGGTATCACCAGTTGAGAGTTAAAGAAAAAGATATTCAAAAAACTATATTCTGGTGTAGGAACGGTTTGTAAGAGTTCAGGGTGATGCCATTCGAATTGATCAATGCCCTAGCAGCATTCATGGACATAATGAACCGAATTTTTCGGCATGCACTAGATGTGTACATTATCGTTTTTATTGATGACATTCTACTGTATTCCAAAAGCTATGAGGAACACATTATACATTTGGCTGAAGTGTTGGAGACCCTTCGCCAAAACCAACTATATGCAAAACTAAGCAAGTACTCCTTTTAATTGGATCGATTTTCTTTTCTTGGTCATGTAATCTCAAGTGAAGGAGTTTCTGTAAACCCGTCCAAGGTGGAATCAGTGGTCAGATGGAGTCTGCCCACCAATGTTGCTAAGGTATACATTTTTTTTGGCTTAATAGGTTACTACTGACAATTCATTGACAGATTTGCTAAGATTGTTGCCCCTATGACCCGAATTCACCCAAAAGGAAATACCCTTTGTCTGGAATTATGACTGCAGTGAAAGCTTCATGGAACTAAAGTGCTGTTTCACCTCTGCTCCTGTATTAATCCTCCCTAAAAATGTTGGGAGATTCCAAGTTTACTGCGATGCATCTCATGTTGGTTTGGAGTGTGTCTTGATGCAACATGGCAGAGTAGTTGCCTTTGGATCCCAACAGCAAAAAGTTCATGAGCAGAACTACCTACCCACGACTTGGAGTTTGCAGCCATTATCTTTGCCCTAAAGATATAGTGGCATTACCTCTATGGTCAGACTTTTCAAATCTACACTGACCATAAGAGTCTCAACTACATCTTTTCTCAATAAGAGTTAAACATGAGGTAAAGGCACTAGATGGATATTCTGAAGGATTATGATTACCAGATCATTTATCATCCTAGGAGAAAAAATGTAGTCATTGATGCACTAAGTCGAAAGGAGCCTACTGTGCTAGCTCAAACCATGGCCTATAGTTGGAAGATGATGGACACTATACAATCGCTCCACCTTACCACTACAGTAAGGGCACCTATCTCGCCCAGGTTCGAGCCATACCTGATCTCTTTAGGAAGATCTAGGAAGCACAGGCCATGAACCCAGACCTCACCAAGAATCTAGGTAAGTTCACTTCTAAAGAATCTCCTGATTTTAAGACTTGAATGCTGGATTGTTTAGATTCTAGAACCAAATTTTGGTCTCCATTGCTGTACGTACGAATGTACACAAGACTGCCCATGCTTCTAAGTCATCCATTCATTTCGGGAGCACCAAAATGTACCAAAACTTAAAGTGATAATATTGGTGACCTAGAATGAAGAAAGATATAGTTGACTACATCTCCTGATGCCTCACTTGTCAACGGATAAAGGAAAAACATCAAAGACCTAGTGGCTTGCTATAGGATCCTGCGATTTCTAAATGGAAATGGGAGCATGTGACTGTGGACTATTTCACTGGATATCCCAAGACCTGTTCTGGTCAAAATGCCATTTGGGTCATCGTAGATAGGCTGACCAAGACTGCCAATTTTCTGCCCATTCAAACCACGGAGTACACCAGTAAATTAGCCCGCCTATATGTTGATGAGATTGTTTGACTTCATGGAGTCCCCTCATTCATTATGTCTGACTGCGATCTCTGGTTCACTTCTCACTTTTGGGACAGCTTTCAAGAAGCTCTGGGGTCTGGGTTGTACTCCAACACTGCTTATCATCTCCAGACGGATTGTTAGTCAGAGTATACGACCTAGACATTGGAAGACATGTTGCGTGTTTGCGTTCTCGACTTTGGTGACAACTAGTATGAGTATCTTCCTTTTTGTGAATTCGCTTATAATAACAATTACCATTTCAGCATCGGCATGGCCCCGTATGAAGCTTTGGATGGAAGGCCATGTCA